>JAQGFW010016549.1:0-10714 GCA_030463445.1 Euplotes aediculatus
CCCCAAAACCCCAAAACCCCAAAACCCCATAAAGCCAGCAGAGATTTGAGAGTAATATTAAATTTAATTGTAAGTATGGAGAATACCATTTCTAATTGGAAATGAGTATGATATATAGACTGAGGTTTTTGTTTTGTTGCAGTAACAAAATTAATATATCTGCAGTAACAATCAAAATGTACAGCCTCATTTATTTTTTGCTTTAAAGATACTTTGTTTTTAAGCCTTAGCAAAATTAAAACTATGAGAATACTTTTATTATAAAGCAAACCTCTTTAAGCTTTGAAGATTTTATTATGGAGTAGAGGACTTTTCATCTGATTTACATTAATAAAACTTGCTTAAATTGCTCAGAAAGCAGTATTAATCAGTTAATTTTGAATTTTGAAACTTCATTTTATTATATTCCTAAAATGTGCTAAAATTACCCTCTAATTTTCATAGAAAACTTTATAAAATCTTTGATTTAAATTTACATAATTTAAACTCCACTTTGAATTTATCATAAAGACTTTAAAAAACTGGCTGGGTTCAATAGCTCATTTAGACATTGGATTGATTATTTGGTGCAAAGGAAATATCTGTTTGGCATCTACAAATTTGATTTCTTTAAAACACTATTTATATTTTGATTATAAAATCTTTTAAGTGATTTTATAAACTTTATAATAGAGGACGCCAATGAAGTTGCTCATATACTTAGTGATGCTTGTTCAGATGATAAGAATATACTGAGAACCTCTTACATTCAAAAAGCATCACAAATAGAGAGTTGCTGACATGCAGTGAGTAAGACTTCATATTTATAATATGTTAATAATTCTTGGCTTTCTTAGAGTACGAATTCATTTAAAATCGATGATGTATATAATTGCATCTTATATATCCTCAGATTCATAATAGAAAACAAATTTAGACCTTCTCACTTGTTATATGATATTTTATTTAGAATTAGGAAGTATTATAAAAAAGTGGACATTTAGCGCCATTCCAAAATATTCGTCATCACAACTTCAAATAGATATATTTATTTACATAGACTATCTCTGTTAATAACTGCAAATACTTTATAAGCAGTTATGATATATCTTATTGTCTATATCTGCATCTCCGTTCATGCATTACAATTAGCTCAGGTTTAGCACTTTGAAAATCTTATCAGTAAAACTTAAATTAATAAAAACAAATAGTTATTATAGTTTGATGAATTATTGCATATAGCCAATGGAGAGATAAAGTAGAATAGATCTCTGCCTTCAATAGTTTAGTGCTTAAGTATATACTTTTATTGGCCATGTTTCCATCTTCCAAATTATAATCTTGAAGCTTCTTAAAAACTTTAATGTAAATTTATATTTACTGATGATCTCTTTATAATTCATATAATCTGCCAATCAAATAAATTGAATAATCGTTGCAAAAATCAAATGAAAATAATCTGGGAGTATCTAAAGTTAATTGAAGGAACTTGAAAATTTTTTAAACAAGCAATTAATCATCTTTATACTCAATTTATATCTTTAAATTATTTAAATACTAAGTGAATAAAATTGATTGCATTTGAACTTGATTTTTGACATCAAATATGAAGTTTATCAAATGAAATTTTAATTCAGTAATATAAAGGCTTCATCTTGATAAGTTGGAGATTTTTGTTATCTCATGAAAGCTTTATTTTATAAACATCAAATTTGATATTAAAAATCAAGTTCAAAATGCAGTCAATTTATTTACCATAAAATAACTAATTAATTTAATATCAAGATGTTGTCAATTATTTGATAGTTATGAATACCTGAGTATTACTAAATGTTTTCTTTATTTTAATTTTATCAAACTATTTTATACATAATTTGTTTATGATAATATTAATAGAAAGTACGAATATGACTTTGGCACTAAAATTGTGGACTCTGATTGTTGCTACCTTTCGAACAACTACTTGCTTTTCAGTTTGCCAAGTGCAATTGATCCACCAAACACAAGGATTGGAATTGCGTAAGTACAACTTGATATTAATAGCTGGAAATCATCACTTAATGCTCATAAATATTATGCTTAGGAGTTTTAGATTTAAGTTGTTTGCATTGAAAGCTTGCTTGACTCAGTTTTAATGCATATGCAGGCTTAATTTGAAATTCTATAGAGTTATTAGCTCAGGCACAAGCATTAAATCTTTCAACAGATATGGATACTCTAACTCGTAAGTATTGGCAGGGCTTAATTACCAACAATACTACTTTATTTTTGCATAAGTTGCTTTAAAATTGAATATAAATTCAAGCTTAGCTTCGCTATGAGAAGCTAATCTTTAATATTTTTAGAATTAGATAATTAAATAATTTTATTTATGCTATAAGTCTTATTTTTCTGAGAATATGCTTTCTATCACAAAATGAATAAATTACTAGATAATCTTATCTAAACTACTTGACTTGCATAGATCAGGCCTCACTTCGTACAACATGGTTCCGATGACGATTACTATTATGCAAAGTTACTTCGCAGTAACATTTGAATTGACTGAGAAAAAGGCTTCTTCCACTTCGTTTTGCTTCTTGATGTAAGCTACTTTTAACTGATTGACTGAGACATCATAAACATATAGAGGATATCTTTATCAAGATAGTGTTAATAATACGAAATGAGTTCAAAATCGTCAATGTAAGTGAACCATGATGTTTTAAAAGCATTTTTACTTATTTGCTAACTAATTTTAGTAGACGCTTTTTAATCTTTAAAATCAGGTAGTTTAGCTTGAGCTAAATTTGAGCAAAATGTAATTATGCTTCGCTTTATTTTAAATTAAGGTATATTTTTATTTTAAACAAAATAAATGTTTTATAGTAAAAAGATTACTATTGCTACCAGCTATTATTCTTGCTTTGCATTTATTAAATTAATTTTTTTAAGTTTTTTTTATTTATGTATCTGCACTTAGTCTAAAACCTCAGCCATTAATTTCCAACTTGAATCAATAATAATTAATACGCTTCAAAATAGGAGCGAATGGAGGGAGATGCGTGTTACCAAATTCTATGTCCTCTCATATTTCTTATACTTAGTCATTATTTATAGATTTTAACTAGAAAGAAATAATATTCTTTATTTTTTTATTTTATAAGAAGCCAACTTTTGAATAATAAATTAGTTTCATTAATCTTTGTTTATTATCTATTATCAAAGTATTTTTATATGCAAATTCACTTGTAAAATGAGTTAGTTAAATGCTTAGATTTTAAATGATTTTATATTTTTGTTTTCAGTAATTTGAAAGTAAAAATCAAGTATCAAATACAATTAAAATTTTGCATCTAAAGATTTGGCAAAGTGCACTAAATTAATCCTTAGCACAATCTAAATGTATAGCTTAGATCTACTTGTACTAAGTGGAATAAGCAAATTTAAAAATTATGAATTAGACTTCGTAGTCAAACTATTTCCCAAGAAGGTTATAATATCTATCAGTCTCATTTTCTCCTCTTCGCTATCCCTTCCTGCATATGAACATCTTCGACTTTTGCCAAGTAACCTCGGCTCCTCTTGAGGATGGAAAGGATCCTTCTTTGAGTTCTTAATGGATTTGCAAATTTAGCTAGATCTGAAGGAAATATCATTAATTTCTGTGAAAGTCTATTTTTTGAATAGTTTGAGCTAAAGAAATCACAAGGCGCTTCCTGATGTCGCTTCACTTTAATCAAAAGTAGGGATTACTTGGGAGACATCATCCTTGATGAATAACTTCGATCATTTCGTTTTCTCTTCTTTTATGGCGAGTCTTCATTAGTTAATATTCAGCCTCGATTGAATTCTCAGTTCCTCTTGGATACAAAGTGCTGAGGAAAACAAAGAAAAACTCCCTTTCATAATATTCATTAGCCTTGCAGTCATGAAAGTATTGTTTAGATGAGGGGTTTTATTTGATATGATCCAACATTTTTATACTTAGTTCGCTAAATTAAAGATGTTTGAAAATTGAAACTCAGTTATATGAAAGACATTAAAAAATATTCAATTTTCTTCCTTTTTTACTATTTCATTATTTCTTTTCGGAATGTAAAAACTTATTTTCAGTTTCTTGGAGGTGATATATCAATTCAAAATACTTTCGTTACTTTTGGCCATTTATGTAAGATTTCTTTGATTTAAATTTAGTAAATTTTGATGGAAATTTTACTATAATTTATGAACTGAATAATCAGAATGATTCTTTTATTATTGTATTTAATGGGATATTGCAATTTTTTAGAATTAAATTTATTATCAAATTCTTTAATTTCAACAAATTGTTTTTCATTCGTAATAAAACAAATTAAAATGTATTCAGAAAAGTTTCTTATATTGGCTGTTGATTTATAAAAAGTCTCAATATGAATTTATGAAAGTAGTAAATTGGAAATATGTTAATCATTATGATGAATTAATAAGTAGCTATAGAATGCATTCGAAATTAGGCAAAATACATCTGTAATCTATACATTTCTAAAATATTCATAAACTTTTCATTTTTATTTTTAATAATATTTTGAGTTATTCAAAAAGTTATGTATTTTCAATGTTTTTAAGTAAAGTTATTTTAAAATACTGAGAGTATCCTAAAAACTTCCTGATCCTCATCGCTAAAGTCTGATTAAGCCTATTGATTAAATTATATTTTAAATTTCATTTATGCTATTTCTAACTCTTCTCTTTTGATCTTACGTACTTATCTATTTATATTAAAAATAAAAATTTCTCAAGTATTTATGATTGAAGAATGTGCAGGAATTATATTTATTCAGAGACCTTCATTATTAAGAAATTCTTGAATTAACAATGAAGCATGCGCTTTTGAGTTATCACAAATAATTTTTAGCTTTCTTTTATGGAAATTTTAAATTTTCAAATAAAGTACTTAAAATTTTTAAATTATAGTATGTGAAGTTGATAATAATTCGTAAATTTTATTTGTTGAAGCTATAGCAATAAAATTTTGCTCGAAAATTTCGAGGCAATTATTATATTCAGTTATTCATTTGAAACCCAAACCATATATACTCCTGATTTATTATAAGAAAAATTAATTTATATAAACAACTATGACACTTAAATTCTTTATTTTGATTTGAGCTCCTAATTTCACAATAAATTTTTTTTATTTAGAACAATTAAATATTTGAGTAACTTATAATTCATGCAGAAATTCTTCTTAAGTACTCTTCCATAATCGATTTCGAAACATCCAAACTATTTCCAAAATCTTTCTTTAAATGCATTCTAAAGTCATTTAAAGTAAATATGAAATATCTTCAAAAAATATTCTCATATTTCTTCTAAATTTGTTTGATTTCCTTTCCTAAGCTTATTCTAAAATGATTTGTATTCAAGTTTAATAGTTTTGAATTTCTTTTAAACTTTTATCGGCTTATTTATCTTTCAAACGTCTCTATATCTTTCCTCAATACAATATCTCTTTCTTCTATCTGTAGTAAACTAGTAACTAATTTTTGTTTAAATTCATGAACTTATATTTCATTCATTCTCAGATTGATTCCTATCAGATAATATTTTTATAGAACTGATATAATGGCTAATATCTCAATAGCATCTTTTTGCATCATTTAAATTCTCAGTCGTTTCATTATTTATATCAGCCTGCAAAGCAAAGCATTTATTCATGAATTAGTACTGGAGTGGCTGCAGAGACTAGAAAAATCGTATTCATTTGCAATTCATTTCATCCTCCCGCAAATGTATGAAATTTTGATTCTGTAAAAATCGTGGTTAGCACAAATCCAATTTCTTCTGAATTTGGGATATAAAATTAGGTCCTCTGCACCGCCTCCTTTAGCTCCGATTTAAAAATGTTTTTGTGATTGTAATTGATTTAATTTGGAAAATTTGTACTGAATTTTGAGTCATTCAACAATAACATTTTGATTAAAAATATGAGATGTTAAATTTTGACACAAAATATTGCTGAACTAAAACTTTGTGGTAGTGTACGGAAGCTACGACAGATTCACAAATCAGAACAACCAAGCTGTTAAAAATATTGATTTTACCAACAACCAGTTGACAATGGAGATAGTTGCAAGCTTTGATAGCGCTGAAACTAGCTTGATCATGGTAAATTCAAATTAATTTTGAGTATTTTTTTATTAATTTATACAAAACTATTTAACTCATACTTTTTATAAATGATTTTCTGATATGTGTATGTTTTATCATTGTTGTAAATTAATTCTATTTCGATTAATATTTTGAGAATTTAAATTTTATACAACTAAATGTTGTTGAAATACTTAAGTAAAAATCTTAAATATAGCTTAATACAAGTGATATAACATTTGTATATTCAATGATGACGCCGGATGGATTTCCGATGGTAGCTCATTTCCTCCAATCACAACTAGTTTATAATAATTCTGGTAAGCCTAAAATAAGTCAAACTATTTAACACTATGTATTATTTTAAAAGTTTAATGACTTAAGCTTACAATCAAAATTATTTAGTCGATGTATTCGAAATTCTTGAAACAACATCTCCGATATACACAGGAGATTGGCTATTACAAATTCGATCTGGTTCAACAATAACAAATTGCTACCAAATTACAAATACAAAGTAAGGCTATTGACAACAAAGCATTAAATGCATTATAGCCAGAGAAATAGCGACATCTTTACTCCTATTATCACATACATGCCATGAAAGTTTAGTAGTTGAAATGGGTAAGCTAAACAATCAGTAAACTCGCCAAATTATAGAACATTGATTGGAATTAATGCAATACAAAATTCTTTTGCTTCATCATATCCTGGGCTTGTTTATATAACTTTAGACAAAGGACATCCAATTTTTACTTGGGCAAGGTAGCTTTCATCAATAATATTTAGGATTTATAACTACAACAACTTTGATATGACAACAGCCAGATTATCATACTCCGATTCTGTCATATACTATTGCATTCAGACTTTTGCAAAAATTCAAAAATGTATTTTCTTGGACTTAAACAATGGAGATATATTATTAAACATTGTAAGCTTCATTATGCTTATTAATTCTTAATAAATAATAGCTCATATTTAATTAAATAGAAAAGTATATCAAAACATTTGTTAAATTTCTAGATTATTATTCAAAAATCAAAGAAATTTTGAACTTATATTATTAATATTTTAATAATGTGATCATTTTTTTTATTTTGATAATTATTTTTAAATGGTTTAATTTGCTTTTCAGCTATTCTAATTTTTTTGTTAATAAGAATCTAAATCAGTTTTAGATTTATAACTTTATTCAAAACCAATCTCTTTAACATAATTCAGGTTCCACTTAATCTTTCAATGAAATTTCTCTATTCTCATCTAATTTTTTATAGGTATCATTTGAAACTTCATATCCAGACTTCAAAATGATTTCATCTTCTTTGGATAACTACATAACATACACTTCAGGGACGAACTACATAAAAGCCCTTTATTCAGCTAGCAAACCCACGAAAGTATGCATTGATACAACTCCGATTTTAGAAACTATTCCATCCTATAATGACATCAGAAGTAAGATAATATGCTATTTAGTTTTCAGAAAATATATTGATTGATTTTTAAATTAGTTCTAAAGCAATATTTATAGCCTCATATTATTTAATCATACCAAGTTTCAATCAAACATTAGATAATACCTTTAAGTAATATTACTGCTAATGTGTTTGTAGTTCATCTAATGGTTCTATTCAAAATTATCAAGATAGCAAAATTGGTTCCAAGTTTTCAGAAATCGATTGATCAACTATCATTTTAAACGGAACTAGTCCAATTTTATCTATATCAACTGCTTTAGATCCATTTTATGACTTCAATTATATCGGAGATTTGATTCAGAACAACTACATGCTTACCTGCCAATTTGATACTCAGTAAGTTTTTAAGCACCTATATAATTACGAAATAATAGGAATTCATCACTCTCTGGATTCTCACTTTCAGCATCAGTAAAACTGCAAAGTAATAACTCTGTTGTTTTGTGGGCTACTGTTGATCAACAAAACAAAAGACTAAATATAAACGGAATTCCGGCAGATTTGAAGAATACAAAGTTTGACTTATTAGTTACTTACTCCGATTCAACTTCAAGAAAATCACTAGGTTCTTTGATTAAAATGTAAACTAATTTGTATAGATGCTGTAATACAATTTACGAATGTTGCTTCAAATATGGCTCCTGTTATTGTTACTAATACAACAAATAAAACGTATCTTGCAGGTAAAATAACTTCATAATACCTTTACTTAAACTAATTTATCCATGCTATCATTTTAAATAGGCTCACCTCAAACAACTTACTCTATGAGCGGATTCTTCTCAAATCCAGAAGGAAGACAATTGATATTGACATCAATGCAAATAAATGGTAGTGCTCTTCCTTCGTATATTGTATTCAATGGTACTGATTACATTATTACTCCAAATACTATTGGAATAGTGGATGTATTGCTAATATGACAAGATGATAAGCCAAACACTGCGACTCAAAACTTTACCGTGACTATTAATAACAACAATCCAACTATATTATTGGAAGTTCAAAACGATACTGTTTATGAAAATGTAACATTTTCTAAAACTGTGAACCTATCAACTATTTTCAACGATGTTGATTCTGCCGTTCAAGCAATCTCATATTATATAACTGGTGTTCCAAGTTTTTTAAGCTCGAGCATTGTTGGCTCGATTCTAACATTAAACGGAGTTCCATCAGTATCAGATATTGGTAGTCATCTGATGAATCCCTGAGTTACAGACACATTTGCAAATAACTGAGTAACCTATAATCTAACTGTGAAAATTAATAATTCTCCTGTTGCTTCAACTATCTCAGATATTTATTGCTTGGAGATGCAGCAGAAGAATACCACTATTACTGCATTTACTGATCCAGAAAGTGACCCAATTTACTACTCAATGCTATTTGCAAACGGATCTGCACTAAATTCAAGCTGGATAACATTCAATAATGTGACTTTGTTGCTAAGCATAACTGCACCTCCCACGATTAACTCGCTTGAGCAAGTTGTAATATATGGAACAGATAACATGAATCCAGTAATGACGGCAACTATCAACATTCACACAGATTTCAAGCCGAAGATTAACTCGGAAATCACAGTTCTCAGCGGAAAATTCATTCCAAAGCAAACATCGACGTTCGTTGTAAGCAAGAATTTGTTTTATGATGAAGACACAACACTCACCTACTCACTGACGTATTCGAACGGGTCTGCTATTGACAGTTGGATAAGAATGATACTTCCGTCAGTCTCAGCAGCCGGCAACTTTGAGTTTACAGGAAACTATCCATATTTTAATACGCAGGATCTGTATTTTACATTAACTGCAAAGGATTCAAAAGGCCAAACTAATTCAGTAACGATTACTGTCTCTGTAATGGGTAGGTTTTAGTAATAATTGTTTAGCTTTATGCAATTCTGTATGCAATACTTGAACTGGACCAAATATTGATGATTGATCAAGCTGCAGCACTGGCAGATATTTGTATCTAAGTCTTTGAAAAATCACATGTCCTGATGGATATTATAATCAAGATAGTACTAATACATGAGAAGGTAGTGTATTTTTATATAGTTATAGCATGCGATCCTGCTTGACAAACATGAACTGGATCTACAAATTCAAACTGCATCAGTTGAAAGAACGATGCAACAGCTATTTATTATAGGTTTGGGAATTATTGCACACAAAGCTGTCCTCCAGGCTATGCCAAGTAATGTTAAGATTTAAAATCATAGAATCGCTTATAATCAATCATGAGCAAAATGACATCCATATTGCAAAGAGTGATACGGAATAAAAACTACAGAATGAACTGTTTGAGATATTCAGAACAGATACACTCTTATTTCACCTGATACTTGAGTCTATTTAGAATGTCCATCACTAACATATTATGATTCTGCTAACTATGTATGCAAAGACTGTAACCAAAAATGCAAAAATTGATATGGAAATCAGGCAAACAACTGAATTGATTGACCTTACTCTACTTTCATTACCTCTGAAAACTCCTGCAAAACCTGACAGCAAATCGACCCAGGACTCAAATTTGAGCCTCTTACAAATATGTGTTCTGAACGATGTGGAAAAGGTTTTAATCTCGGATTTCTTGAGTGAGATGACGGAAATCTTATCAATGGAGATGGATGAAGCTCCACTTGTAAAGTCGAACTTAATTTCAGATGATTCGGTGGTAATTCTACAACAAAAGATACATGCAAAAGTACAATTGGTCCAAGCAGCGAGTTTTCAGCAATTAGCAGCTCAAACTACTTAGGAACTATCGCGCTTTCTAAAACTGTTGTATTCGGAAAATATACAGCAAGCGATATTACAATTACAATCGATGGACCTCTAAGACCGTACAGTTTCACATCAAAAATTGATAGTTCGACTGGATTTATCCAAGGGTCAACTGGAACCAAATTCAAAATTCAGTTTGAGTTTTTATCGTCCTTAGCTGGATCAAATCAAGGTAATCCTAGGTCATAATTTGCATGTAGAAACCATTACAGTCAAGTTCAACAATAAAACAATCGTACAAGATTTAGATGGTAATAACTTAGAAAATGATTTTGTGACGAAACAAATTCCTTTCTTCTTAGTCGTTGTTTCTGAACAAGACAAAGCTCAGGCAAGCCAAAGCTCTGT
>JAQGFW010016555.1:0-10423 GCA_030463445.1 Euplotes aediculatus
AGATATTAGCGAAGTTTGAAAACTTTTTTGGCGTCCAACTCGACGAAAGAAGAAAAGGTTTTTTATATTTGAGTAATTTTTAACAACTAATCCCACCATCTCCTTTCGGAGTGTTGGAATTAAAAAAATATTTACTTTAATATACTACTACCCACTATATTTGCAAAAAAATAACTAAATGCGACACTACCAAGTTAAAAAAAACACAAAAAGATTTTTTGATAAAATAGTATTTAACACACTTGACCATCCAAAGGTAGTTAGTTCTTTTCTTACAAATATTCAATATGGATTAAGTTATAAACACAAAAAATTTACTTTAGACTTTTCAAACGTAAATCCAATATTCCCTAATGCGGCAGTTCCAGTAGCAGGTCTTATTCATTACTATAAAAGTTTAGGCATCTCTTTTGAGTATATTGACAATGATGGGATTATTGAAACTCATCAAATTGTAGATACAATCGAACCCAAAGATGAGTCGCAAGTAAAATTTAAAAATACGCTTAGTAAGGTATGGCGTTTTTCTAACCACGAATCAATATTTTGGTTAGTATCTTCATTTATTGAAGAGCTTAGACGTTCTGACGTTTTTGAAGAAGATGTTTTGATAGGTATTGAATGGTGTATTAATGAAATAATGGATAATGTACTGATACATTCAAATCAAAATATTGGATTTGTGATGGGTCAAATACACAAATCAAAAAAACATGTTGCATTTACCGTTTTTGATTATGGGCAAGGTTTATATAACTCCTTAAAATCATCTATTTATGCACCAAGACATCCACTTGATGCCATTACTTTATCTGTAAAAGAGGGAGTTACGAGGGATAAAAGTAGTTTTCAAGGAAATGGGATGTTTGGTTTACATCAAATCGTTAATTTCAATCAAGGAAGTCTTTCTATTGTATCTAACTCTTCAGCATACTTTTTAAAGAGAGGTAAAGTAATGACTTTCAAAGACATTCCTACAATATCAAGGAATCAAGGTTGTACAGCAATTGACTTTCAATTAGATTATGATAATCCTATTTCAATATCAGATGCTTTGAAGTTTAATAATAAAAGTCATGAAGTTCAAAATTTTCTTCTTGACGATTTAGAGAATGATAATGGAGAAATTTTATATAAAGTTAGAGAACGAGCAATGGGGTATGGTACAAGACCATCTGGGCAACGTGTTAGAAATGAAATTATAAACATCTATAAAGAAACTAAAAAGGTAATTATAGTAGATTTTGATGAAATCGCTCTGATTTCATCTTCATTTGCTGATGAGTTTTTAGGAAAGTTAGTAGTTGAGTTTGGTTTTTTTGGATTTAATAATATTATTAAACTTAAAAATATGAGCAAAATAGTTCAAGATATTGTACAACGTTCAGTTAGTCAAAGAATGGCTGAATCGTTAAATAAATAAATTGGCAAAATATTTGTTTTTTATTTTTCGTTTATATATTTGTATAAAATATCATAATCCGACTTTACAACGAGAAAAAAGTCATAAGACCTCGCTCGCTATCTGAGCGGGGCATTTTTTTATCAAAAACATCACTCCGACAGTACATTAGAGCGATTCAAGGGTTCTTCAACTTCTCTGGCGACAGTGACCACCTTTTTGTTGGCTTGCTTGCTTTTCTCCAAAAGATTACTATTTTTGTACTGGCTTGGTCAGCATTTCACTTTTTCGGGCGACCAAGTTAATGCGTTGGTATTCAAACTTGGTTTGCGTCCCAACATACGCATTAAGTAAAGGTAAAATACTAATAATCAATAAATTAACATTAAAACCCAACCATCTTAATGCTTTGGGTTGGAAAAATTTCTACGCAAGTTGCTTTTTAAGTCATTTTTGACAACGCCAAAATCTAAAAACTCAACTTTTTTACTTTTTTAGCTTTAAAACTTAAAGGATTTTTGCAGGTTCTACGCAGTCAGTTTTGTACTTTTTTGAGTTTTTTTTAAAGTAGTTTTGGCAGTTCTCTCTATGTTTTGTCAAAATTTTAAGCCCAACCGACGAGCAGAATCCGCTGGGTTTTCAACAATTTCAAACGCCAATTTTTTTGCGACGAAATAGCTCTCTGGTTCGCCATGTAAAATTTCCTGCTTGCAAACTTGGCGTCCGACAAGTCCTCTGAGTGGTATGTTTGCCAACTTTTCTTCGATTCGCAAAGTTTTACTCAACTCATTTGCTTTTTTGTATTTTTCCATGCAAATTTACTCTCAGCAAGTTTGTGGGATGGGTTCGTTGGCGTGCTGCTGTCCTGCGGACAGCAAATCAGAGCGGTCGCAATGTTTTCTTGTCTCCAACACGAGCAAGTGCGTAAACGACTTAAAATCAATTAATTAACTCAAAATCAATCCTCCAGCATCGCACTTGCGTGCCGTTGGAAGAAATTATTCAACAATACAAATAAGTACGACAAAGTTTTCGCATATTTGAGAGTTAGCAACAATTATGTAAGACCCGACCGATGAACAAGATTAGCGACCGAATAAATAGTTTACCAAAAGAAGACAAACAACTTCTTGACAGTTTAATTCGAGTAAAGGAACTAAAAAAAGGACAACTAATCTTTGACGAAACTGCAAAAGACAATTCAATTTACTACGTAGTAGATGGGCTTTTGAGAAAGTACATTTTGAAAGACGGTAACGAAAAAACACTTGACTTTTATTTTTCAGACGACTTATATTTTCCAACAATTTTACAACAAGACAAAAAAACAAATTCTTTCCTGCAAGCCATAGACAAGACAACCGTATATAAACTTGACAACTTCAAATTTGAAGAACTAAAAACCTCAAACCCCGAATTATTGAAATTAGAAAATTTGATTTTGGAAATTGCATATACACAGACAGCAGAACGACTACAAAATTTTCAAACTATGAACGCAACGGAGAGATATATCAACCTTTTAGACCGAAACCCAAAAATTGTGCAACAAATCTCACTCACTTACATTGCTTCCTACCTTGGAATTAATAATGCTTCATTGAGTAAAATAAGAGCCAACTTAAAATGATTTTTTTGCAAATGCAAAAGATTAGAAGTTTTCAACACATTAATTTTGTGGCTTTATCAAATTCATAAAAGAAATGAAACGAATTATAATTTTAACAGCATTTGTATTACTTGTTGGACAAGTAGACGCCCAAGAAAACTACAAGAAAGGCAAAAGTGTAACTATTCAAATGGACGCTTTTGACTTTATGGCAAAGGGTTTTAGTATTTGGACTGCTTACACTTTTAACTACAACCGAATTTTTATTGATGGAGGGCGAAACGAATTACCCGACTTTTTGAACAAACAAAAAGATGATTTTTACGAAACAAGAAAGTTTTTTATTCAAGGTGGTTATTATCGTTTTTTGAAAAAACCAGACGGCTTATTTTTTGGTGTAGAAGGAGTTTTTCAGCAAATGGAAGTAAAAGCTAAAGTTTCAGGAGAATTGCAAAACAATTCAGTTATTAGGGTTGCCCCTGTAATTGGTTATGAATGGACACCATTTAAGAAAAAACTATCTCATTTTACAATCACACCTTGGATAAGTGAAAGATTTCCGATTTACTCAAAATCGATTTCATTCACTACAACGCCCAAAACATACAAAACAGCCGACTTTAATTTTGTAATGGGACTAAATATGGGTTACAGATTTGCAACGAAGAAAAAAAAATAACTGTTACTAACTTGGGTTTGTCAAAAGTGGGGCAGAATCGCAGATTTGAGCATTAGGAATTCTATTGAGCATTATTGTAAATTTGAACGTTTGTATTTCAAATTCCCCACCTTCGGCAAGCCCAAAAAAACGTTATATACTTGGTTTTTATTAGTTCAAAGGCTCATGCGACTATATAAGAGCCAAGTTTTTAAAGGTTAATTCTCGGCAAAATGTCAAACTCATAGGCATTTTCGACATTTCCAATGCGTGGTATTTGCTCAAATTTCACTCCGAAAAATAAATTCTTTTGCTTTTCATTTTCTTTTTTCAGAACTTGGTATGCATATTTGGTGAGTGACAGGCGATTAGAGCAGTTTCTACGCTTTTTTCTATCTTGGTTCTCATCTATCTTGGGGACATTTTGAAGGCGTTGGCACTCAAAGTTTAGCAAGTCCAACACGAGCAAATATGTAAAAGTTCTTAATTTTTTAACCAAAATCGCCAACTTTTCTGCAAAATCATCATATTTGCGAATCGTTGGAATTAAAATTAAATGGATTACGAACAGGTATTCATAAAAACAATTGATTACATTTTTGACAAATCGATAGGTTTTTTGTCTAAAGTTTCATTTTTTATTATTATAGTATTTTCTCTGATTTTAATTGACAACTTTTTCAAATTATCACATAACTATAAACTCAATTCTCAAATTGAGCAAATCAGTAAAATTGAATCAATTATAAAAGATAATAAAGATACTGTACTAATAAAAAAACTAAAAATTGTCGAAAATGACATTCTAAATGAATCTGAAAACTATTTTTCTGATTTGAATAATTGGATAAATCTCCATATTAAAAATACCGAGATAAATATAAGTGCAAGTCCCATAGTTCATTATTTAAGTTCAAATTTATTTTTACTTTACTTACTTTTTTTTGTTTCAAGAAAGTTGAAACGATTTATTGTAACAAAAATTCTTTGGTATGT
Source organism: Euplotes aediculatus (assembly GCA_030463445.1). NCBI lineage: Eukaryota > Ciliophora > Spirotrichea > Euplotida > Euplotidae > Euplotes > Euplotes aediculatus. Next base: position 4,666 of record JAQGFW010016555.1, read on the forward strand.
TTTTGTAGTGGGTTTATGGATTGGATTATCATTTTGGATTTCTGGACTCGTTACTGGATTTTTATTTGATAGTAGTTTCAATATTTATATTCGATTAACTTTAAATTGTCTATTCCAAATTTTCACTTTTTTAATTTTTTATGCTTTATTTAATTATTGGGTCAAAAAAGATGAAAAAAAAGATGAGAAATAATATTTTCATATCTTCTTGACAAGATATTTGAGTGATTTTATTGGTTCTTTAGCCTTTTGGGGCGACAAGATAAATCAACGGTTTTGCTCCAAAATTCAACCATCACTCGGACAGGAACTCTGAGCAGTCGCTTGCAAGTTTGGTCTCCGTCAATCAGCTTTTGGAGTCTTCATATTTGGAATGCGTCCGACTTCTCGGACGGGACATCAGCGAAGTTTGCAAACTTTTTTGGCGTCCAACTCGACGAAAGAAGAAAAGGTTTTTTATATTTGAGTAAATTTTAAACATCAATCCCCACCATCTCCTTTCGGAGTGTTGCACGAAATGCTCCTATTTTCGCCGCCTTTTTCGTTGCTTTGCCATTTTTAAAAAAGACTTCAAAGGGGAATATAGTTTGAAATTTGGATGAAAAAAAAATTAGAAATTATTAGTATTAATGACAAAAAACTTGCTTTTTTGACTAAAATTTAGTAACTTCTAAAACGATGTTTTACTTCGTAGCGAAGCTCGAAAGTACAACACGATTCAGAAGTTAGTCAAGTAGATGACTTTTGAGCCATTTTCGGTTCTTACATTATGCTGATTAGGTTTACAACGATTAACTGTTAGGCTGTCCAAGGGGTGCTGATTAGGTTTCGACGATTAACTGTTAGGCTGTCCAAGGAGTGCTGACTTGGTTTCGACGATTAACTGTTAGGCTGTCCAAGGGGTGCTGACTTAGAAGGAAATGGCAAACCCCCGAACAGTCATCATCTTTCTATTCAAAGATGTAAAACTGACAAGGCAGTGAAAACTTAACGGGGACTTCGTACAACGTCCGAAACACGAAAAGGCCGATATTACTGAATTATTATTAACTTTAAACCCAGCCCATCGTGTTTCTTTGGAGTTGGAATGAGGACAAACACTTAGTTTTTATTAAAAATCATAAATTCGATATTTCCGACTGGTAAAAAATATTGTTATATGCTAAAAACAATGTGGTGGAATGATAAATCTTTTGATAAACCACTTTCAGATTCCAATGGAAATTTATGGCATTTTAAAATTCAGCATGGTTTTGAAAATGAAAATCAAGTACAAAGAATTTTTTATTGGAATTCTAATTATTCAGAAACAGGAGTTATTGAACTTTTTAATGACCAAGTAATACATAAAAAAAGAATTTTAGACCAAATGAGAAAAATAGCAAAAGATAAAACTTACCGTGAAAAGTTCCATCGAGAATTACAATTTCCGATTGAAAAATTTTGGTAATACAATTTGCTTGGCTTTTTAAAACATTGTATTTTTCACAATTAATTCTACATTTTTGTCTTTTTCTCTATTATTGTCAAATTTTTTAGGCTCGTTCAACAGCCAAGATTCGCTGGGTTTCCAAATTATCAAACGCATAGTTCTCGGCGGACAGCGACCTTATTTGGGTTTACACAAAGAACTTTAAATTTGGTTGGCGACTGGCTATTAGAGCGATTTCAAGGGGTCTTCAACTTTTTCGGGGGACTGGCACCACCTTTTTTCAAAGCGTACTTGCTTTTCTCCAAATAGTTACTAAATTTGTTTATGTTTGGTTGGTTTTCAAAAATCAATCGGGGACTACGTCCCAGCGTTGCTTGCCATCATTTGTGCGTCCCAACAGCCGCATTAAGGAAAGGTAAGTAATTATAAATCAATAAATTAACCTTAAACCCAACCATCTCAATGCTTTTGGTTGGAAAAATTAAAACCTTGGATAAACTATTTACATTACTTCTAATTCTTATTTTCAACCTTAGCTGTTCAAATAATCTTCCACAAGGTATTTATAAAAGTAGATTTGCAACCAATGGTTTTTTCATAACAAAAATCAAAATCAATCCTGACAAGACTTTTGAATATAATTGGGGTGGAGATTTATTACATTATAAAAATACGGGTACGTATAAAATTGAAAGCAAAAATGTAATACTCAATTTTAATCAAATTAATTACAAAATAGATACCATTGTTGAGGTCATAGATGGGGTTAATGTTAAATTACTAATCAAAATGGATAGTTTATTTGGTAATAATGGACCAGAACCACCAACTAAATATTTGATTAAAAGAAAAAAACTGTGGACATATAATATTAAAAATGAAAAAGTAGTAAAAAAAGCATTTGGTTACTCTAAAATTAAAAAATTTATATTTTTTGGTAGTAACTATAGAAAGAAGAAATATTATTTAAAAAGAGTTAACTAATTCATGAAGAGTTTGCTAAAAATAATTAATTCTCCTTATAAATTTTCGTCAACCAAATATCGTATGAGACTAAAATAGTTTGACAGTTTTCTTTTCTTCCGACAAGTAATAATTTGGACTTATTTATTCAAAACTTGCCACTTTCTCGGCTGACATCAACTTCTTTTGAATAAATCCAAAGAACTTCAAACTCACCAGCGACAAGATAAATCAACGGTTTTGTTCCAAAATTCAACCATCACTCGGACAAGAACTCTGAGCAGTCGCTTGCAATCTTCTTTCCGCCAATCAACTTTTGGAGTCTTCTTACTTGGAATGCGTCCGATTTCTCGGACGGGATATTAGCGAAGTTTGCAAAATTTTTTGGCGTCCAACTCGACGAAAGAAGAAAAGGTTTTTTATATTTGAGTAAAATTTAACAATTAACCCCACCATCTCCTTTCGGAGTGTTGGAATAAAAAAATGATAATTATAGATAATAAATCAACTTGGCTTGACAAAACAAATAGTATTGTCAAGCCTCACAAATCTAAAATTATCAAAGAGTTAAAATATGACCTCATAAGAGATAGATATACCACCACATCAAATTTATTTATTTTCAATAACATATTAAACCAAATAATAGACTATATATACAATGAAGAGTTCAGAGGATTTCATGCTACAAATATTTTAAGCACCAAAAATGTGCATGAACAAGGTTTGAAAGTCTTAGATTTTGAAAAGCAATTACAGTATGTAATGAGTATTATTGAAAAAAACCTCACACTAAATGAATATGAAGAAATCTTAAAAAATAAATCTAATCCTCCAGCATTTCTTAGACTCAATTCGAGAGAAAATTTCATTTGGTTCTCATATTTAAAATCTATTTCAAAAGGGCGTGATTGTGATGACCTTTTTAAGTATTTTGGTGGAGAGGCGATTAGGAAATTTTTTGAATATATCAATCCTAATTACCAATGCTTTCTTGAAAATATCGGTAATCCATCATTAGTTGAGTTTAAAATAAAAATAAATGATATAAGCCAAACTCAAATTGAATGTATTTCAAAATATCTTCTACATAAAACTATTTATCCGAATAAAAAATATCAAATATGCGATGGTAATACGAAAAAAGATATTTTACCAGAACAAATAATTAAAATCCATATTCTAAAAAAATTACCACGAAGGTTTTAAAATCAATATTTTCAAATCATTTAGTAACATATCAAGCCTTTCTTCGTATTGCTTCGAGCAAACCATAAGACTTACCATATAAAAAAATTGCTTATGAGTTATACTGATACCCATTGTTGCACCAAGAAAACCCCCTTTTTCTATATTTTCCATTAGTTTATCAAATGTATCTTTATATAACTCGTCACTTTCTTTTTCAGACATTTTCTTGCATTTTTAAAGTAAAACAACTATTTTAGTTAAACTTTTAAAAAACAATGATTGTATCAATCAGATATTCTAACAAAATTTGGTCATGTAGTTAGAAATATCACTTCGGACAGGATATTTGGAGCGTTTATCCAAAGCACTTCAAATATCACTCCGACAAGACCCCAGCGAAATAAAGAAGTGCAAGCATTAACTCAAATATTCAGCTTTTGTGTTTCTTCTTCACTCCTTTTCAACTTTATTGGGCAACGTCAATTTAGCGTGGTACTCAAACTTTTTTGGCATCCAACTCAGCGAAAGAAGAAAAGGTTTTTTATATTTGAGTAAATTTTAAACATCAATCCCCACCATCTCCTTTCGGAGTGTTGGAAGTTAAACACAAAGAAATAAAATTATGTACTGGATATACTTAATCAGCCTGCTTTTAAGTTTCATAATTGGGTATTTTCTTTTTCATTTTTTGAATTTATTTTCTGGGATTTTTTTATTACTCTTTTCTCAAAAAAATGAGAAAGGTAAAAGTAGTACTTCAATACAAGTAATTGTTGCAACTTCAATAGTAATTGTTGCAGTTTTTTTATCTGTCTATATTAATTACTGCAATAACTCTTTTTCCCCTAATCCAAGTTTTAATAGTTCTGAATGGAAGTTCATAATTCCTTCTTTTCTAATTTCAATAATTGTACCATTTAGTATTTTTATTAACACGAATAAAGAATTCTATTACGGGCATTCATTTTTTGGTATTGATGGGTGGGGTAAAGTATTATCAGGAATATGTCCAGTTTTAACCTATCTATTCAATGGCAATGACTCAATATTAACTAATAATATTTTTTTGTGGATGCAATCAATCATTGACAAAATTTTAGAAATTGGTACATAATTATTGAGTTACTGAGGTTCGTTGTATATGTTAATTATTAAGTTTGAGGTAATTTCTACAAAATCATTATAAAGTTATGCTTTGGTATTTTATTATAACATTAGTAATCGGTACACTATTATCATTTATTATTTTTCCAATCCTTAATCTAATATTTCTTCTTTTTTGGATGCCTATTGGTAAACTTTTTTTTCCAAAATCTGATAACGAATTAAGTGAAGAAGAGAAAGAACAATATGAAGATGGTGTAAAGGCTTCATTCAATCTAATTTCAATTCTTACATTAATTTTATTTTGTATATTTTGGTCTGTTTTTTGTATTTTTACTTGGAAAAATTTTGCACCTGCTCAGAATGCAGGCTGGAAATATCTGATAATTATTGTTTGTGCATTGCTTGGAATTCCAAATGTGGTATTTCTTAGAGCAAATAAAAAAGAAATTGAAACAAATTACAATTCCTCCCTTAAAGGATATGCCTCATTTATTCCGATTTTGAGTTTACTATTGGCTTATTTTTGGAAGGACAATGAAAATATTTTAAATTTAAAAATATTTAGTTGGATAAATTCGTTTATTCAACATCTTATAGAATGGGGAACATAATAATAACCTTTATTTACTAATATGAGAAAGATACTTTTTTTATCTCTAATCTTTATTTATGGTTGCGATAAATCTGATAATTTGACAAATATAGATTTCAAAACCTTAAATGAAATTTATAATAACAAAAGTGTTTATATGGATTCCTTACTTCTTTCAAAATCATTCAATTTTATTATTGAAGAGAAAAAAATATCACCTAAGGGTTTAGTTTTTAGCAGAATTGTAAATAATCATGTTGAGAAACTTTCCATTTTTATTAATGTGGATAGCATAGTGTATGAAACAAATAGTTTAGAAAAATTTAATTTTTTAAAAAATGAAATTAAGAATCAAGATAAAAATATCTCGACAGTTTTACGGGGAGGAAAACTACTCCTTGCTGGTACAGAAAAAATTGATACCACTCTAAACTCAAATGATTTTGAATGCCATTTTGCTTTTGCTTTTAATT
>JAQGFW010016557.1:0-16552 GCA_030463445.1 Euplotes aediculatus
GGACTCCCCGACCCTCAAGCAAAGTACGACAGGGAGAAGCGGCAACTCTTTACTCGGCTTCGCCTTCTACGATCGATTCATCCATAAATGGATGATCCTGTAAGGATTATGACATAGTCATAAATCGATCGTAGAAGGCGAAGCCGAGTAAAGAGTTGCCGCTTCTCCCTGTCGTACTTTGCTTGAGGGTCGGGGAGTCCGTAAATCGGGCTCGCTCCAAGTCCTGTTGGCATTCACAACTCTACTTGGGCGTCGAGCGATATTTGGTTGCGGCTGGCTCAGCGGAGCTTGCTACTAGCATGGAACAATAAGAATTCCAGGGGCATCAGCGGACTTTAATCGACGTTTGCCCTTGCTTGCCAAATCCAGGCAAATGGAGGCTGACAACCAAAGAGCCGCCCCAACAGCCGGCAGGCGAGGCACGCTCGGGTAGTTTAGGCTGACCGCTCTTAAAAGTCGGGCTTCGCAACCAAAGTTGAATCCTTAATCGGCCCAGACCAAAGCGACGGCATTTGGCGTCTGAGGGTGAAGGCTCCTTCCCCAGCTTCATTGGAGAGACTAAGTTTGGCACAAAGTGCTGCACAGGTGCAAATTGTGCATGCTTAGCCAATCTAGTGCCACCGAGACTCGAGTTGTTGCATTGAATCCGACTGTTTTGCTGATTCTCTCCGCACGCTCAATATCTTATCAACGGTTTTCTCTAGATTTGAGATATTATTTCCCTAAAATTCTTCATCAGGTTAGCAAAATGCCAAGCCAGACTCCCACGGCCGGCTGCCGCTACACAAATGAGATTTGCTACCATCCCGCTGCCCCCAAGCTTAATATGAGCCCAAGTCAAGTCCCTCCATGCATCAAAATACCCCGACGTAAAATGACGGATTTTGATACGCAAAGCGCAATTTATTTAGTTCTCGAAAGGAAATTGACAAGTCCGAATATAAATTTCACAAAAGCACTCAAATATTCTCACGGCCCGACCAACAAAGATATTTTACTTTTTCCAGCTTATTAGAACAAATTAGAGCGCTTAAAACGTTGATATTTAGCTGTCAGACGAGTCTGCCCGATGCTCCACTCCGCGAGTCTTTTTGAATGAGCTCGAACTTGCGAAGGGATTTAACTTCTTGCTCAAATTGATGACTTCGTTTTCGGCCTGATCACAGTCCTCATGTTTCGATCTTTTTGTTGGCCTATTCGTGTTGAACACAGATGTCTCGAGGCTTTCTCCTTCACGTTCTTCGACTTCTGGGAGCCTTCTTTTCCTCTGGGGCATATTTCCGTACTCTTTCGGTTTGATGTTGTAAAGTGCTCTCCCCTTTTTCTTGCTGAAGTACAGCGACCCTTGTATCAAGTCTAGAATCTCCTTATTAATCACAATCTCCTTTGCCTTCTCCTTCGCCTCGCCTTCATACCTTGCTTTTCTCTCGTTGTAAATGATCCTTTTGGCATCTCCGTAATGGAGGCTCGCGAATACCTCCCAAAAGAACTTTCTGCTCGGCATGTATTCGGGGTCATAATCAGGAAAATACTGGAGAATATCTGGATACAGCTGCTTAATGCTTTGCCAATTACGACGAATGGACAAACTATCATAGAATGGCACGGCAATCAGCCTCACGTTCTCCATTTTGATCGCCTAGCGAACCTAACTCATGATAGCTAGACTTACTCTTTTTATTCCTGTCAAAATATCCCTCATGAACTGAATTGGGCAATCGTCGTAGTCAGGGAGATGATAGCCACCTAAATAAATGAGACTTCAGGCTGTTTACACATGTGTCGCAGGACGTAGAACATATCGCTTTTACTCTTCATTTTTGACTGGAGTTGCTCCACTCTTACTTTAACATTCTGAACGATTCCTTGCCTGAATTCTTCGTTTAGCTCCTCTCGAGAAGGAAAAGATGCGCTGTTTGAAGAATTTGAGCGCAGGTTCAGTGGAACGACCTCATGCTGCCTCTGTGGAGTCACAAATTTGCTCGAGGGTTGGGTGTCTCTTGTCCGCTCGGCTTTTCGCACGAAGCTGAAATTTTTACCTGCTTTCTTGCTGAAAGGACTGGCAAAGCTATCGCCTCTAAAATCTGGATTTGCTTGCAATTGTTTACTGTGGATTTCATCTTCCTCTCCATCGTTGTCGCTTGCATGAAGAGGCCCTCCATTGCTGCCAGGCCTCTTTTCCTCTTCCTCATCGTCGTCATTAATACAAAGATCCTCCATGCTTGCGTCTCCACGCCCAAGGCCTTCGCTGATTTCGATCATGCGGGCATAGTCCTCATCATTGTTTTCGTTATTCATTTGCTGGGTTGATTCTTGCTCATACTTCTCTTGCCTCTTCATAAGTCTCGCGTGCTCGGCTTCGTCATCTTCGAGGCTCTCGGCACTCCCGTCTAAAGCTTTCCGAGTTGACATAAGTTGAAAGAAACTTTGTTAACTGTTTATATAAAATTAGTTTATATATTGAATCCTGAGAATGCTGCACACATTGCATCGCGCCACAAGACTACAATAGCTTGTGCCACTACCCAGCCTGAGCCAACCCACGTGTTTTATTTGAGAACTTTTTCTACTGCCCAGAGGCTGTGCATACCTGTATTATGCTTTGTGCGGATGAGCTGAACTCTGGTATCCTTCCGTTGAATCCATTTTGAAGCCTTCTTCCTATTGAACATCTTTGGACGGGAAAAATAAAATATCCGGTGACCCTCCGGTCCTCTGATCAGCGACGTTTAGTTTCGTATTGCTGTCTCTTGTGGCTCTGCCTTAGTTTCTTGAGGCCACGTACAACCGCAAATGTCTCCTCGTCAATAAGCACGGTATCGTATCTTTTTCTTTTTCTTGCAAAAATATTCAGAAATCTCCGTCCATCTCTCCTCGTGCCGAAATCCTCGAATCTTACTAAGACTAGTGCGCTCGGAAGCAGGTGATACCTTGAAATCAAAATTAACATCAAACAGTTTTCAAGATCCCCCTCGTTCCTGAGCCTTGAGATCGCTCTCTCAATAGCCTCTCGATCTACTGGAGCCTGGGCAGTTTTCGCTGGGATCTCTGTTGCCAATAAACTTATCTGAGGATAGTCGTTGACCATGTAGTACGAAAAGTTTCACACACGTCTCAGATTGACATACTCGTATCGAAGTTGAGAATATTTTCGGCACGAATTTAGTTTGGCCACGAAGTATTCTTTGAGAGATTTTGGATTTAAAGATCCCATATTTTTAAATAAACTTGACAAAGCATGCCTTTGCTGCATTCTTTGAAGAGTAGCTTAAGTCATTATTTTTAAACAAGTAATATGCAAGGGCAGAATCATTCCTCGCGTCGATGAGGCATGAGTTGTATCTCTTTCTCTCTGTGCTTGTCAGCTTTCATAGTTCCTGCTCCTCGAAAATCCTGAAAGGGTGAGGTCTGCTGTCGAAGTCGAGCTCAAAATCAAGCGGCCTGCTAAAAATCCTCGACATTTGATAGTGCAGCGGATATCTTTTGAGCCGAGAGCAGCATATCGATGTTGTGATTAAGCTTTCTAAAGCCAGCCTCGATTATTGATGTCAGTCAGACAAAGACTGAATTGCCCATAAAAACTTCACCGTACGGAATCCTTTCTCCCTGCAACTCGTCTTCACCCCGCTGACTTGATAGCGAAATCTGAGGCCAGTTTTTGAGCTCATCATTCACATATTCGCCGTCGACCGATGAATTTGCGATTTGAGACGAAATCTCGTGTCTAGTATCTCGACCACTCGCTTCAAAATTTTCTGTGAACATCTTTAACTAATTATAATTAACGGTAATAAATTATTTAACCTCTGTTAAATTTCTTAATAAAATTTTAGCCTAAAATGAATTCATCGAGTCGATACGTCCTAATCCACAGTTGGTAGGCCTGCACCCCGATCCAACTCATTTTGCTCATCTTTTTCCATTTAGGGTCCTGAGGCCGGGCCAGTTCACTTCCCTCGTCACAAATTTTGAAAATCTGCCGCTAAACTCGGTAAAAACATTCAAAAGGAAGGATCTCGTAGTGTACGACGCAAAGACAAAGGGACTCCGAAAAATCGCTAAATCCAAGAGCAGCTCGGCGTCAGAGGGTTCAGAGCCGCCGGGTTCTCAGCCCGCTCGCAGATCCTCGAGTTGAGCTGAAGAGGGGTCAGAGGAAGGAGGCGATGGTTGCCGCCCTGAAAGATTGTTCATCGGGATTATCGACATTAACAAGCGCGAATACGATGCGCGTAGTCTTTACAATAAGCTCCTTGCAGGAGGAGATAGCTTTAAGACCGAGTTTTGGAGCATGGTCAAGCCTGAGAAGAGAGACGAGATACTATAAGGCTGCCTGATACAGTTGAGGAGCTTAAGGAGGTTCAGAGCCTTCATCACGAAATTGGCCTGGCGCTCGAACACCACGATATGTTCACGCCGAGAAATCAATATTTCAGACCGCGTACAGCCAGCGCGAAAAGATTTCTAAACAACGTTGAGTTCATCGGTCGGCAATTGAGTATCTACGATGCGACGAGGCAATCTGTCGGTTCATTTCTTGGGATCGAAGAGAAGGAGTTCGCGCGATTGCTGAGATATTACTCGAAGCCTCGCGAATTCTCCGTTAGGAAGTTTGTACAAAAGCAAGCAGACAAGGCAAGATTTGACTCAGAGATAGCAGAAGAGCTGAGTAGATTTATTTCAACAAAGGTCGGGCAGTGAATAACAACCAGGATGATGAGAAGCCATCTTCTAGAGGTATTCAAGCGAAGGCTGGATGAGGGAGCCGAGCATAACTTTCAGCTTTCAACTCTAAGTCCATTCAACATTCGGAGGATACTGCGGGCCCACTTGGATTACACGTGGAGGAAATCAAAGCAGCGTGCGCCTAAATCGTTGGGAAACTACACCGATAAGAGGAGACTATTTTCAAATCTTATTAAAAAGCTCGAGTCGCTTGGGTACAACATGATTTATGTCGATGAATGATCCGTCTGACCCCAAAATATCTCCTTATATTCGTGGTGCCACAAATACAAGCCAGATCCAATTATAAGGCCAAGCACGAGGATCAATATGATTGCGGCCATGATACTACCCCACAAATATGCGTTCATGCTGAAAAACGGAACAACGAGGTCAGAGCATATGCTGTTCTTTTTCGAGCTTTTGCACGCAAAGCTTTGCGATTGGTTTGGTCCCGAATATGTAGGCTCGACGGTCATCGTATTTGACAACGCGTCTGTCCACGTCAGCAGTCAATGCCAGCAATACTTTAAATACAAGAAGCTATCTGTGCTCACAGTTCCGCCCTACACGCCGGAGCAGAATCATGTCGAGCAGGTTTTTAAGCGACTGAAAACAGATTTGTCAAAATTAAATTTGAGCAAGAAGAGACTCGAGTACATCGTGGCAGAAACAATCATGAAGATGAAGTAACCTCCTATTGCTTTTGTATAAGATTTACGAAAATTTTCAACTCAAAAGTCTCAACGAGTCGACGACGTTTCACGAGTACGGATATATCTCGTAAAGCATTCACGTCGCGCTGTGTTTGGATACCCTAAAATCTCAAATAAATCTGTCTTTTATAGTGATTTTAGCTTGGGCCCTCGCGAGGAATTTTCCCTTGAGATAACCTGCGAGGTAATTCTTGCCTGTCTGCCAGCTTCAAAGGCCTGCATCTGTTTGCTTAAATGCTTCTTCGTAAATATCCAAATTTGCAAACACAGCACATTTCTTCGCCTCTGAACTAGGCTCGCAAGAATAGGCTGAAAGTTGTCTTTGCACCGCTAAAGGCGTCCGCGCGAACAGCATTGAAATGATCTCCAGAGCCAGCGCTCGTAGAGAAAACACTGACTTTTATTTACAAGACCGGGCATGAGCTAAATCAAAGCACAGGGATTGCTGAACGCGGAAGATACAGTCAGGATGGTTCAACTGGCGAGAATAATAGAGGAAAATTTAAAAGAAAAAGATTAGGAGTAAAAGTAAACAAAATTTAGAGTTAGATTTTAAGCTCATCTACCATCGCAGAATTGATAGACACCTGTTTTACTGAGCGATAATTGCTTCTTTCGAACATACTCCTTTTGAAGTCTAAGTAGGATCGAATAGTCCTCGCTGAGGCCAAAGAATATGCTCCTTGCGAGCTTCTCGCAGCATGACTTCAATTGATCTCTATGGATGGTCGCTGAAGACTTTTTCTTTCGAGGTTTATTTACCGCTTGCACCTCTATCGCCCCACCAGGTGTCTCCACAGGCACACTAACCTTCTGACTCTTCCTGGTCTTTCCCTTCCTCGCACTAAATGCCACTGTCGTGCCCTTCTCACTTGCCCTCTGCTTCGCGTGTATCATATCCTTTGTCTTTTTAATCTCTTTTATCTGGCTTGCTCTACTCTTTTGGGCGTACTTTGCTTGCAGCTTGGGCACCTCTGATTTGTTGATGTGCATGATTCACTTGAAGAGAGCGATCTTCAGTTTTCGATTTGCTGCTACCTCGTCGCTGAAGAGTAGTTGATTTTGTGTCTCGGTGAGTCCAAGGTCCTTCAGGACCTCGCAACCCTCAAATAAATAAATCAGTTGGGGCCCAGCGCCTGGAGTTGCTCGCTCGCCTTCGGTGGCATTTCCCCAAAGTTGACTCGGTTCCGCGTACATTTTTATCACTGATACTTCGTCGTCAGAGAGGCAATCGGAGTCTTCTTCAGGCCCAAACTTACTTTTTAATCTTTTGAGCCTTATCAGCTCACGCTCGATGGCAGCAACCCGGTTCGACCAGCTTAGTTGAATTTTATCGGCAATTGACTTCCCTTCATTCTCACTCATTGGAGATATTTCGACGACGCGAGCAGGACCCGGAATCATCCCTTGTGGCGCGTCCTTCCTTTTGCTTTTCGAGCTCGAAGCTCTCCCCCGACTCGACTCGGGTGCTCTACCGGGAGCTTTACCGATTTCCTGTCAGTCCTCTTGAGGTCTCGCGTGCTCCTCCGCTCCCGATCGTTCCTTCCTTGGAGGCCTGCGGTTTTCACCTTTTGTCGCATTCGACATTCTCATATCTTGCTCTCGCTTCCTCTGGGCCTTGCAATCTCTCTTTCTTTTACACGGCTCGGCGGATGGCTTGACTTTTCAATTTGCAAGCGATTGGTCATTCGCCTCTTTTGCTTCCTCTTCAATTCTTTTGGGGTCGGCTCGATCGCCACTCCCTCGGCGAGATTTTTTGATCTCCTCAGATCCCTTGTGGGTCTCTTGTGATCCCTCTTGGCGACCTTTATTTTCAAATTTCTCTCTGATGCCCTTTCTTCCCTTCATTCAGACTGAGGTCTTCGGTGCTGTGGTCTGTCGTCGCTTCGAAACTGTATTACGCGCGTCTTTCGAAGTGTCTCCCTGGTTCGCACGTCGTAGAGAGTCAGGCTGGCGATTTTCTCTCATTTTGGGTTTTTTAAAAGTAAAGCGCTGCATCCTGGACTACCTTTTATCTATCGACCGGAAATCGATTCTAACATTTGGCTGCGTTGCCTTAGCGGCGTCATCAGCAAATTGCAGTCGCTCTCTGGGGGCGGAAAGGGCCTGCAATGGTGATTGCGGTCCTTCTCAGTTCTACACATGATCAGAGGTTTTTCTGCCTAACATTTTCTTCTAAATTTTGTCAGCTGAGCGCTTAAAAACTGAGTCATGTCTCCTCTCTTCCGGCGACCTCACCCCTCTATTAATCTTTGATATCTGCCCCTTTGTCTTTTACCATGCTTCTGGCTCCTTCCTTCGCTTCCGATATTCGGGCAATATGCCGACACCTGAGCCTTATTTAATCGGCTGCCAACGGCCAAAATCTTCTCGATTATATTTAACATCGAGGAGAATATTTGGGTTCAATCCGTCTCGATTGCTTTTCACAGCCGGGCGACCCAGTGAATATCGTGCCTTATTCCTCGACCTCCACGCCGGCAACCGATTCCTTCGTTGTTGGTCGACCGGCTGCTATCTATTCGACTTAAAATTAAAAATTTAACTAAGCTAATAATTTCGTTTATCTGTAAGTTTAACGTCACCGGACTCAGTCCTATTGAAGACGGAGCGGACGCAGTCCTGATCTCAAGTTTTTGTCCAGGTTGGCCCTGCCAATAACCTGGACGCGTAAGTTGGGGGATTAGTCCCAAAGATGAAGCTAGTTTATCGTCCCAGCGGGCCTTGCCCTGAGCCGAGACGGAGGGGGCGGGACTATGCCCTTACTCCACACCTCACGGGGAAGGTCCCGAGTGGGCTCTGCCCTGCAACCCAGTCCCTTTTAAGCCCCCCAGGCTCTCTAAATGGAGGTGAAGGTTCGGTCTCCCTTCGGCACTAGCCAATCACGTCCTCAGCTTCTCGCCTGGTTTCATGACCCCTCCTACGTGCCTCAATTTCGATGCAACTCATCGTTGATTTTGAGGATATTTTGATCCTATTAAGGTCCTATGGCTTTGCTCTTTCGTCTCCTCTCCTAAAAATATTGAATATGCGCTAGTTTTTGAATATGCGCTTATATATTCAGGCGAATAATTCGAAGATGCGTGGATAAGCAAAATTACTTGCGCCTTTTACCCTCACCAGCACTTTAGTCAAACTCGAATTCGGGTTTCTCTGGGACCATCTGTCTTTGCTTCTTGCAAGCCTGAAATTTGCCCTTTTTAGCGGAACGCTTGGCCAGAGGGCTCCTCTTGGTTCTCGAAGCGAGGCAAGAATTTTCCTAAATTTCTCCTCGGGACGGGGCTATTCTCACACAGCGTCCCGAAACTCCTAAAATTCGTTTTATCATCGTGCACCGGCTCGCCTAAATCTTATCTAGTCTGCTAACCTAGGCTTTACTCTTCACGAGACCTGCAAAGCACCTTGAACAAGTGCATCCTCTGGGTGTCTCCCAAAGGCTTATTGATCGCACAGCCGCAGAGCAAGCGCCGAGTTTCCAAAGTAATTGCTCTTGCTCCCTACGACATTCGAATAGCTCAATGTGGCGTAGAGTGAAGCCGAGGGATAATGAAGAAGAGCAGAAAGCGTCGAGAGGTGTGAAAAGCACATCATAAGAAGTACGGTGGCCTGAGGACGAGAGCGACACGCACAAAGCTGGAGAGCATGGCCTGCCACGATTAACGAGGTCTTGGTACCGGAAGGCTCAGCAGCGTAGAAAACGCTTCGATAGCATGTGAGTGAAGATAGAATACCGGAACAAGAACCCCAACACAACACCCAGTCGATTCGTCAGGAATCGAAGAATGCATTTGCCTGCGGGCAAATTGAAAGACAAGAATGGTGAGAAACATGAACGCAGTCCGAAGAGCAGCTAATACGCTGCTTAGCGCATTTCCGAGAACGGAGACAACAAAAATCAGCCCTGCGGTCTTTTCACAAAAATTGAAACCAATGTTTCCGATTCGAGATATGGCCAAGTCGAGGCTTGAGCCAGCGATCCGATCCGACTCTCTCTGGCTGCTCTCAGACTCGCCAACAACACGCAGATCTGCTTGGCTTTCTCAAAAGGCTTAAGCCAAGCGATGACTTTGAAGGGCGAGTAGAGTATTCTCGCCGAGATAAGCTGAGGCTCTTGATGATGAAAAATGGCCTAAACAAAATTACATGCTTACTCACTTGGAATGGCTGACTCAATTGAAAGTTGGAAAGTCACGGATCGGGCAGTCAAAGCCGGCATCAAGGGGCTTTCAGCTGGTCGAGCTTACTCACCAGCGAATTCTAGAATCTGGAGGTCCTCAGAGACTCGTGTATGTGAAGCGGAGAAAGAGCCAACTCAGCCTCAGGCCTATTAAGATTGGAGTATCTCATTCACTGAGTCGTTACTTGAATTAAAAACCTCAATTCGAAGGAGTTTAAATATTCATTATTTTCGCTTCTAAAA
The DNA here is from genome assembly GCA_030463445.1 of Euplotes aediculatus. Taxonomy (NCBI): domain Eukaryota; phylum Ciliophora; class Spirotrichea; order Euplotida; family Euplotidae; genus Euplotes; species Euplotes aediculatus. The sequence goes on from JAQGFW010016557.1 coordinate 9,859, forward strand.
ATTCGACCCGACAAACTACGCTGATATTTGCTAACTAAATTACTATTTTCACTGTGATCGTCTTCGGCCATTTCAAAACGAAGGATGATCTAACCTCTCTCCTACTTTATCTTCAGGCGTCATCTACTCGCCGAATGCCAGTCTCTGCTTAATCTCCTCCGAAACTATCTGGATAGACTCGAATAGTAGAGGCTATCTGAGAAGGCTTAATGCTCCAGTGGAGCTCATTTTTTGTCTCTTGACTTTGCCTTTATGGATTTATATAAATTCACATTCGATAGAGGCTCTCAGGATCTCCTGACTTGCTAAAATTTAATAAATCTTGAGGCTAAAAGTGCCCAAAGCGGATTTTCAGATTTTTAATTCAAGTCGCCAAAGCCCGGACGATAAAAAGTACAAACAGAAATCTACGGATAAAAATTAATGAAAAATTAAAAAAGAAGCTTAACAAGCATTTACTCTCCTTTTGTCGGAGAGCAAAATCTGAAGATTAAATCACAGCCGAGGCCCAGCATTTTCCTGGCAATGAACTCCTTCTCATAGGAAATTAAGTACGAATACTCTTCCTTCAACTTCAGAACTATGCTGCACGCGATTCGGCTTCAAATATTCCTAATATCGCTTCTCAGCTTTCTCAATCCCTTGTGGGCCGATTCTGCTGCTTTTTGCTCGATTTCCCTCTCTCGCTCTTTCTTGCTTTTACTTGCTGAGTCTCTCCAAGTCCCATCTCAAAGCTTGCTGCGCATTTTGCTGCTCCACGCTTTGTTTTTGTCACTGACCAAATCTGGCGTATCTTTGCTTTGGTTCTCGCTGTTTGGGCCTATTTCCTCTCCGTTCTCGCTTCTTAGCTTTGCTACTTTTTGCTGGATGTATATGAAAAGCTTAAAAAGCCCAACTCGGAGAGGTAGATTCTGCTTTACTTTATTTCTTCGAAGTACACCGTTCTGTGCAGCGGTTAGTCTGACGCTTTCTCGCTCGGCTGGATCTGCGAAGTGATCTCGAGGGATAAGCTCCGGCTCGGATACCTCGAAGTCTTGCGGATGGTAGATGAAATTGCGGGTTGGATCGGTGAGCTGAAGCAGCAGTCCATGATCGTCGTCAGACAGACAGCCAAGTCCCACCTTTTTTGCGTTCTTCTTTGGATGCCCAATTTGCCTCCTTTCTTCGCCGAAGCTCTCCTGGTCAGCTGGAAATCTCTTTTCATAGATTTCTTTAATTTTCGCCAGGATCTTTGACTGCCTTGCTCTTTTGAGGATTTCCTTCTGTCTCCTCGATCCGCGGCCCCTTCCTGCATTCGTCTCTTCTCCGTTGCAGCTGACGACCTCATTTCCGGCTTTCTTCACTGCTGAACCTCAGCTCAATTCTTTTTGGGCGATAGCTTTCTCTTCTTCTACTTGGTCCAGATTTTTCTTCTGCTTCCGCCTAGCTTTTTGCTCTCTTCTATTCGGATTGCTTTGCTTCTTCGATATTTTCAAGTCCGGCAACCGGCTATCCGCCTCTTCCGAGCAAGGCCGCGCAACCTTCTTGCTCTTAGAGCAGGTCGTCAACTCCCTTTCCTGAGCTTGATCTGCTCTCTTTGCTAAATTATCATTATGCTCGTTTTGTGCCTGCTCACCGATTGAATTTCTGCTCCCCTCTTTCCAATCTGCTTGCTCGCTCTCTGTTGTGTCGCTTAAGCAATTGTTGGAAAGTTCTTCAAATAGAAGCAGAATTTGTTTAGTTTTTAGATACTTTTTCTCAATCAACGAGAAGTTCTCCAAAATCTCCTTCAGATTTAGGGGTCGGCGCTTGGAGATTCATTTTCTCAGTTCCCTCTTCAGCGTCGTATCGTGAAGTCGGCACCAGAGATTTAGAATTTCCTTCTGCTCTCTCACAATCTGTTTATAATCCTCAACGGAAAGTGTAGACGCGAGAGGAGCCTCAAGCTCAGAGGAATCGCCCCTCAGTGCGCTCATCAGATGGCAAATGTTGTCATCTTGAACGCGGTCAGAAAGAAACTCGAGCCGAGGAAATCGAGGGATCGGCCCCTTCCACTCCTTGCCTTCAGCCACCCATGCTTCGATACGCCTTCATCTGTTGTACTCGTCCCAGACGGCCTGCTGAGTCACGTACAGCCCGGTATCTCGATTTTTCAGAATCAAGGGAAATGATTCTCTCGATTTGCTTTTCTTTTTGCCCTCGGTTGCAATCCCTACTCCAGGCGCGTCTATTTCCTCCCAACCTCTATCCAGAACGCGCTGCATGAGCCTTGTCAGTTTTGTCCGTTGCTGTCGAGAATAAAGCGGAATCATACTTTCCAAACTGTCCCACGCTGCCTCGGACGAATCGATGGCGTAATTTGTCTTGGGCCGGAGACGCCACCTCCCCTGATTACCCGTTCAAGCCAGCTTTTGGCGAAACGAGGATCGAGCCAACTGTTGTTTGTCGTACTTCATGCTCGAGTTCAGTCGTGAGGTGAGATATATTTCCGAGGCTAATAATTCGATTCGCTGAATTTCAGTGAAACTTGCAGAAATCCGAAAGATGATTTATGCCTACTATTCCACGGCCGCGACTGCCAACGCTAATCTCACTGAAACTTGAAGCTCGATCTCACCTGCCATGAAGTATTCAGACTTTGTATAAAGCTGATTTTGTCCCCAGCCTTCATATCGGACAGCTATTCCGAATTTCGCGAAGGAATCGACCGCAACTCCTTCCGACATCCGAGCTGGGACACGAGCTTTTCGATAATCGTTTTTCAGGGTGTGCACTCTGTTCGAGCTGCCTCCCTCCCTTGCATAAACTCAATTTTCTCTGTCCCCAGACTCACCCGTTCCTTCCCAGCCGCTACCTTGTCGATTTGCCCTCCAGCGAGGAACACGAGAGAGCTAAAGGGGGCATTTATTTGGCAGACACAAGACGAAAAATACTTAGTAATTAAATAAATTAGTATTAAAATTTAATTCTAGAGAGCCATATTAAATGCTCTGAATAACTGCTCAAAGTTGATCTGCTCCTGCTTATAGTATATTCTGTCTCACACAAGTCTAAACTCCCTCTCTTGCTTTGCTTTTTCAGAACCGTGGATTCCTCTGAGGTCTTTTTGCCGTCTACCCGACTTATACCTTCTAAATCTCTCGGATCGCCACCTTCTGTACGCCCCACCCTTTGAGCTCTGAGCTCTACTTGCCACCTTGCCTAAATTTCTGCTTAGAGTTTGCGCCATTTCTCTCTCCTGATCTGTCTCGTAATATCTGAGCTGCTCTTCTCTAGTTTCAAGATATTCTTTGATCCTGCCGAGGAGCCTTAATTGCCTTTTCAGAAGAAGAATAGGTCAGTCGCTGTGGCTCTCCCTCCACCTTCTTTTAGAACTGCGCAGCTTTTCTAGTTTCACAATTCTTTCGCATATCTCCCCATGCTTCTCACTTAACTGAGCACATGCTTGGTCGAGGAGCGCTTTTCTTCTGACCTTATCGTAGATATACTCTCTTCGCATAATACAATCCCTCCGGTCCGGAGTTCTGTCACTTAAATTTTGATCGCCAGCATTTTCAATAAGACTGGCCTTATGGCAATTCATTAAATCTTCGTATTTCTGAAGACGTTTTTGGTCATAGCCTTGACCGAAGTCTTTGGTAATCTCAAATACCTCTCCTTTGAAACGGAAAATGTTGCTCATCTTTGCGATCTCCCCCGCATCGACAAAGTAGTCCAGCTTTCTTCATCTTTCTATATCCAGAACGGCAGAAAAGTATTGAAGTTGTGCCCATTAACTGCTTCGCCCCAATCTCTAACTGCATGTCTGATAAACTTATTATTTGCAGCACTTATTATCCTCTGGCAGTTCTCGGCGAATCTCGGGCCTCTCCCTAAATATCTTACGGCTCTTAAAAATTTACGAGCATGCTGACATTCGTAACTTTTACAGCACGTATGAATTATACCCTCCGAGTATTTTTCTTTCGTCAGAAGGTCAACCTCTTTGCCATTAAATATTTCCTTCTCGTTGGCCTCAAGCTGCCGAATGAGAGTTTTTAGAGCAAAAATATGCCTGCATTTCTCTTCAAGTTCCTCTTTGATAGCTTTGTGCTTTGAGACGAGCTTTCTGTTCTGTTTTACGAGTCTTCTAATCGAGCGCCTCAGATTATCTGCCATTTCGCTTCCGAGCCCATTTGGATCAAAAAATAGCCTTGTTGCCCCTTCAAAGGGACCAAGGGTTCGCTTTCAAAGTGGACATTCTCCGACTCTGAGCTGGCCATCCATCGTGCAAATGCAATGATGGTGAAAGAGGTGCCCTCACGGCAGACACGAAGTGTTATGATCAAAATACTGCAGGCAGATCGATCAAAAGTCGGCATCATTTTTGTTTAGATCTTCAGATAAATCGTCTGAACTCGATTGAGAGGATGTATAACTTCGCCTCGAAGCGTCTCCTCTCGACGCAGATTCTGTCCTATCTTGTCTGGATGGTTCAGCGTCTTCGCAGCTTGAGTCACTTACGACAACAACGGGGTTGTTCATCTCGCTCCAAATAAGTTTTCAAAAAGAAGGCAATTTCGCGTTTAAATAGTTAGCACAGGATATCGAAAATCCCTGTTTACGCTTGATGCTCAATCTCAGCGCCTAAAAATAGCCCAATTGTTTAAGTTCGAAGAAAAACAAAAGCAATAGATATTTCGAGGTGAAATTTATTTAATGTCTGAGCGTTAGAGAGTCTTATCTCTAGATCTGCTCCTTGACTCCGCGTGCATTTTAGCCACCACTCATTGATATATTATTTAAAGCTTGCGTGCCCTCTCAAGCAAAGTCGAGCTGCATTACTTTAAGGACTCATAACATTGGGAGGGCGTCCAGTGTATCAATGCGTATCCACATGATACGACAATACTTAAGTGAAGCACCCCAAGCATCTTCCTCCTGAATATTTAAGAGGATGAGATGTCGACTTCGGGAGAGTTTTAAGCTCCAACTTCAAGAGATGCATTCCAAAGGTAAGTTGAGCATCTGTGTCCAGACTTTCGAGAGAGTAATTTTAGCGGGAGCTATTGAAGTGAGAAGAGCGTAGTGTGAGATCCGGGTGGATAGGGGGAAGAGACTCATTCCTTGGAAACAACATGAGCAGAGATCCTCTAGTCCACCATTTACTTGGAGGAACTGAGACTTTGTACCCCTATCGGGCAAAAACGTTAAATTGCTGAAAATTTTTGTTGGCTACGCCCGAATCTCACGCATCTTGGAAGCGTCCAAGTGCTCCGGGACAGGAGGACGATTCTGTGTATAATTATCGGGTGAAAGCATGACTGATCTGTCCTTGACTGCTCGCTGTCCAGAGACTGCGAGGATAATAGAATACACAGATTGGTCGGAACAAACATGAGCATTCGTAAGCTCTTGTCCACTTCTGTCTGAAGAGCACACAGAGGCACGCCGAATAGTAGTGAAAGCATATTGACTCTAATGAAGATTCAGAAGAGAACCCGTCAGAATGGAGCACGAATGATTTGAAGGAGAATTCAACAGAAGTTGAAGGGGAGGGATGGTGGGGAAAGAGCTGTGAATTTTTGCAAATTATTAGGGAGTTTAAAGTCGCATGTGAAATCAGCCTCTTGAGAGTGAGACCGGCTCGGCTTAAACGTCGCATCAAGGCAGCTTTAAAGTATGAACACAGGCCAGCTCTTGACGCAACAGCTCGCACTCGACCTCGGCTCCATGGCAGGATACGACGGACTGGCACGATCTCCCGAGGACAGATAGAGTCCAGGGATTGTAAAGACAGCAAGACTGCGGCTAGGCTTTCGTCGATGAAAAGGATACGAAGCCAGATGAGATTTCGCAAAGCTCAACAATCGCTTGTCGCCGAGAAGGGACGAAAGCTCAAGGCCGAATTCTGGGGTGTTTTAGGAGATGAAAGCGACTGAGCCGAGCTGAGACGAAAGATTCGGAGGTCGAAATCTATGAGAAACGCTCAACCCCACCGGCTCCGGCAGAATTGGCAAGCAAATTTTAAGGAGCGAGTTGGCGATTGAGGCTCATGTGAGGATGAGAAGCGTCGGCGCACAACTTGAGTCGGCTGTTGGTCGAATACGACGAAAGATTATGGAGGAGACGGCTGAAGATATTTATCGGGTTGAAGGGCTGAGATTGATGTGGACGTCCTCGAGGCGCCTCATCCAGGAAAGGGGCCAAGCCGTGGAGGAAGTTTTGAACCTTCGGAGGTGAGGAGATGAAAGAAAATCAAAACTAGACAATAGCAGCGGAGAGAAGCCCGAAATCAAATATAGTAAAGCCGAGCTGCTTAGACGAAATGAAAGAGAAAAATTAGGATCGATGAAGGCAGAGAAAATAAAAATATCGATAATAACGGATATAAAAAGGAGAAGATCATGCAAATCACGCGTGATTGGCGATATTTTTAGAGAAGGATACTGAGTGATTGACAATGTGACGAAATATATAAATAGAAGAATAAGAAAGCCAGAATACAATAAGAGGTATTATGAAATGATGGAGACCGGAGGAGGGCAAGAAAAATAACATTAAAAGAGCGGACCGGTATATCGGGAAAACGAACGCGTGGGCTGAAATTGAGCAGGAGGCGAGTGAAAAATCAGCAGGCGAGGCTCGACGAGACACCACACTAGGAGTTAAGTGCACATGACATCAGGACTTAAGTTGCTTGATGATGTTGGCAGATGGTGTGAAGGTAGACTTA
>JAQGFW010016623.1:0-14154 GCA_030463445.1 Euplotes aediculatus
CCCCAATACCCCAAAACCCCAAAACCCCTTTTAAAGCTTTAAAAATTGAAAAACCATATATTAAATTTGAAAATGGATATTTTCGGCAGAACTGAAGCAACCAATGTTACTCAGGATACCGAAGATGGGGTTGCTGAGACTATTACTCGAGAAGAGCTAGAAATTTTCAATGACTATATCACCACTGTTAGTACTGCTATGCTTGATATAGAGTCACAGGATTATTTCCATAAGGTTATTCATACCGAAGAAAACTTAAACACCATTACAAACTTTCTTATTGACAAACAGTCCAGATCTCTTATTGTATCGAAGGTTTGAGAGTTCTCAAAATCTGGAGACGAAACTGCGAGCGATTCAAAACTTGATCAGAGCAAGATCAGCGAATTCTCCTCTCAATCTGAAGAATCTAAAAGCCGCTCTCTTATCAGCATTGGACTGGACTTAAAAGTAAATTACAAAGGCAGCGATACTCAGTCTATCGCTTTTATCAAACGACAACAGGTCACTACTGTAAACTTAAAAGAAGCGAAGAAGGAAATTGGATCTCAGATTCAGGTTCTTAACTTTGGATACGTTGGTGAGGAAATTGATCTCTTCAGACTTGCAAATATCTACGTCGATGATGGTCTAATCCCGCTCTTTACTTCCTTCAAATCAAAGAAGAATAAAGACTATGCAAACTATGAAAGAATCGATGAGATCGAACAGCTGCTCGCTAAACTTAGACTTGAGTTTGTTAGGTGCTCCCAAGATCAGATATCTTATGATGTAAAACTTAATGTCGATCCAATAATTCTCCAGAAGAAAGCTGAGCTTGACGAAGTCGCAGATTCAAAAGAAGAATATGAAAAAGCACTTAACGATCCTATATTGGTTGAATGCTTAAAGAAATGCCTGAAGAGCTGGACTAATGATATTAGAAAAGTAACATCAACAAGGACAGACTTCCCAATCGATTCAATTCTGACAGAAATTACTTTTTGGAAGAACAGAGAGTATTCTCTCAAAAGTATTCAAGATCAGTTGGATTCTGAAGATGTTAAATTAGTCCTTGATCTTCTGACGAAAAATACAATCATGAGCAATCTTGTGTTTACATTCCAACAAAACATAAATGTTTCATTTGAGATCAAGAAAGCCCAAGAATTCAACATGCTACTAAAAGATTGTCCAATCAATGCTTTGATCTCAGCAAAGGATTTCAAGAGTGCTCACAAGTCAATAAAAGATATATTTGATCACTTGAAGACTTTGAAGTCAGGAGGTTCATATCCACTAAAGAGAATATTTGAATTATTTGAAGCCTTCAGTAGAGACGTATCTAAAAGAATCTTGAAGATTCTTGAGGAATACAATCTTATGACAATGGAAAACAAGCAATTTGAAATCATCAAGGAAGAGTGATACCTTATTTTCAATGATTTTGACCAGAGTCTTAAGAAACTCACAGATCAATTTGGAAACAAATTCCCAAGAAGAGCTGATAGGAAGTTAGTCAATCAGCAAATGGTCATGGAACACAACAACATTCAAGAGAGATTTAAGGAGATCGTTATTCAAAGAGCTGAAAATGAAAAACTTCTAGAAATTGTATCAAGTGTTTTCTTGGTTCAAGATGATACAGAACCTAGAAATAGAGAAGCAATAAAAGAAATTAAAGATGCCTATACTGTATTCCTTTCTTTCAATGTACTAGATTTGAGCACTGAAGGTAATATTATCTACTCATTAATTAATAGTGAATTTTTTCTAATTTCATTATTTTAGGTGACAGAAAGTGGAAAGCTGCTCAAAAAGAATATAACATCAGAATTGACAGAATTGAAGAAGAAATAACAAATCAAATGAGAGATAAGCTTGCATCTGCTAAATCAACTAACGAAATGTTCAGAACATTTTCAAAGTTCAATGCTTTGTTCTCAAGACCAAGAATCCGAGGAGCTATTCAAGAGTATCAAAATCAGATTTTATCAAGCATTAAGAAAGATATCAAAATATTTAGAGAAAGATTTTTGATCAAATACAACACTTCTGAAGTGTGAAGAATGTACAAAGTGAGAAACTTCCCCACTTTATCAGGAATGTTGACATGGTACAACCAACTTGAAAGGAAGCTAAATAAGTATTGTAAGAGACTTCAAGACGTCCTTGGCTCTGAATGGGAAAAGCATGTTGCTGGAAGACAGCTCAAGCAACAAATAGATCCGATAGCTAAACATCTGACTGAAGTTAAAGAAACAAACTATAATAATTGGACTAAAGAAATGAATGAACTGAAGCTATTCCAAGATCAAGATCTACAAATTTTTAAATTAGAAACTAAGAGTGACGGTAGCTTAAAACTTGAAGTAAACTTCAGCGAAAAAGGACTTGAGCTACTTAGAGAGAAGAACAATTTAAAGGCATTAGGGTATAAACTACCTTATTCACTGATAATGAAAACTCAAGAGGTCCAACTTTGTTATTCAAAATACATTTCGATGGTTGATAATCTTGCGACGTTCCACCTAGTCAGCTCAAAAATTACTCCAGAAATGGCTATTTTGTTAGCATCAAAAAGAAAAGGACTTCACTCTAATTTAAAGAGTAGTGATAAAATAAGCTGGAAGGATGAAAGAAGTCTTGAGAGCTACTGCCAAAAAATTGCCTCACAAGTTCAAGATCTTGAAGAAGCAGCACACATTATTGAACAAAAACTAGAAAAGAAAAATGAGATCCTTTCTCAAATGTTAACATGAGATTTCACTATTGAAGTCTTCAAAAAGAAGCTAGAAGAAATCCAAACTATTACAGATGATTTTATTTTCAATGACTATTCAAACATTGGAAAATGGGTTTCTCAATTGAATGCAGAGATTGAGTCTATCTTTATTAAGCGTGCTGAACAAATTATTGAAGAATGGATTTTTGAATTCGAAAACTTTGGAGAAGCACCAAAGAAATTGATTACTCAGACAATTTATCATGAAATAAAGATTAGAGACCAACAGTTAATTATGGATCCAAGTGTACAGGAGTTAAGATGTAAGTTTTAAAACATAAAATATAATATAGCATTTTGGTATAAACAACTAAACACACTCGTATCTGTAATTTGAAGCCAAAAGAGAATTGAAAGCATGAAATATGATAACAGAACAAGAAAGGGCTTAGGAGGAACTGAGGTTGTAGAAGTTCCAACATTTAAATCTGTATTGAAAGCGCTCAGTAAAGATATTATGTTGAAAGCAAACTCAACAATTGAAAATGCCATTAAAGATGCTTCATCATATGTTTCAATATCAGGATGCCAATCACTTTGGAATGTTGATTTCAATAAGCTTTATGAGAAATTAGAATGCAATATTCCTAAATGGAATGTCATTTTGAATGGACTTCAACAACTGATCAAAAGAAACTTTGATTCATCTGAAACTATAAAGCATTTCGGAGCAATTGTGATTGATTATCAGAAAGCTCAAGACCAAGTGAACACAAAGTTCAACGGCTTAAAGGAGTTTGTATTAACAAAACTAAAGGAAGACTTTACAGTTGGAATGAATGAGTTCCATCAAAACATTATTAAAGCTAAAAATCAGCTAGAATTGGTTTCTCTTGATAATCCAAACATTGATGTAACAATATTTATTACTGAAATTCAAGAAAAGAATAGAATATCTTCAAAATGGGAAAAGGAGCTAGAAGAGATATACGAAGCTGGAGTTAGTATCCTTAAGAAGAAATACTCGATTACCCTCGATCAAAAAGTGAATATTGATAGTCTAAAAGGAGCTTGGAATAACTTCAAGCAAATTCTTGCTAAAAAGGTGAAGTTGATGGAAGATGAGATGGACAGATTACAAGGAAAAGTTATTGCTGAAGAGGCTGTAGTAAATAAGAAGGTTGAAGAAGCAAAGAAAGAATGGACAGCAATGAAGGAATCTGGATTTGTACTACCTTCAGATCAACAAGATGCCCAAAATTCATGAATGCCTAATATTCAAGGAATACTTTCATATTTAAATTTGATGGAACAAAAGAGTAATAAACTTAAAGCAGATTGGAAGAGAGTATGCAAAGCAAAAGAACTACTTGATATGGAACTATCTGATCCAGATGCATTAGATGACTTTGAATTGACTATTAAGGACTATAAAGAAGTATGGGGAAGCCTAAGCCAAATTTGGGCAAAGGTTGTTGAAATTGGAGAAACACTCTTTACAGCTATGAACCCCAAAAAAGTAAAAGAATCTTTAAGAGGAATTTCTGAGGAATTCCAAGAATTACCTGCTAAATTTAAGCAATATGATGCCTTCGAGGATATGAGAGCAAAAGCAAGCAAATTCCAAACAATGCATAATACAATAACTGATCTAAAAGGAGAGGCTATGAAGCAAAGACATTGGAAAAAGCTTCTTACTCAACTCAGAATTAAGATTCAATTTAATGATTTAACGTTGATAGATTTATGGAATGCAGATTTACTCGCTCATAAACTTGTTGTAAGCGATATTATGGCTCAAGCTATTGGAGAAAATGCAATCGAAAGATTTTTAACTGATGTACGAGAGCAATGGTCTCATCATGAGCTTGATTTAATCAAATATCAACAAAAATGTAGACTAATTAGAGGATGGGATGAATTATTCACAATGATTGATGAACAAATATGTAAGTTTATTTTTATGTTAAATAAATTTAGCTAACTTGGGATCAACTCGAATGTCTCCATATGTAAAGAATTTTGAAGAGGAAATTTCCAAATGGGATGAAAAACTACAGGAAATGAGAATTATCTTTGATATTTGGATTGATGTACAAAGAAGATGGGTTTATCTTGAAGGTATTTTCTTTGGATCTGCAGATATTAAAACTCAACTTCCTCAAGAATTTTCAAGATTTAAAACTATTGATGCTGATTTTATTCAACTAATGAAGATTGTCTCTGCAAAACCATTGACACAAGAAGTATATGGCATTCCAAATCTTCAGAAAACACTTCAAAGACTAAGCGATATGTTAAATAAAATTCAAAAAGCACTTGGAGATTATCTTGAAACTCAAAGATCAAACTTTGCAAGATTTTACTTTGTTGGAGATGAAGATTTACTTGAAATTATTGGTAACGCAAAGGATATTACAAACATTCAAAGACACTTCACAAAAATGTTTGCAGGAATCTCAACTTTAAAATCTCCTGATGGAAATGTATTAGAAGGAATGTTCTCACGTGAAGGTGAATATGTAAACTTTACAAACAAACTTTCAATGTCAGATGATGCTACAATTTATCAAAGACTTACAAAAATAGAGGGAATGATGCAAAATTCGCTTGCTAATGAACTACAAAAAGCAGTTGAAGCTCTTGAGATTATCGACGATTATGCTCCAGAATCTGATCCTTATGCTAAAACTTCGAGTACAGGACAAATGACGTTCTTAGGTTGGATTGAATCTTTCGCAGCCCAAATTGTACTCACAGCAATGCAAATTTCATGGGCTCAAAGAGTCGAAGATAGTATTAAAAAATCAAAAAGAGAAATGATAGCAACAGAAGAACTAATTGGCAAATATCTTGTTCTACTTGCAGATAGAGTTCTTACCGATCTTCCAAAAGATGTGAGACAAAAGTATGAGCAACTAATTACTGACTTAGTACATCAAAGAGATACTACAAGACATTTGACTGAAAAGAAGGTTTCATCAATTGAAGATTTCTCTTGGCTTTATCATATGAGATACTATTGGAATACAAAGGAAAAGGAAGCTATTAAGAAAGTTAGAATTTTAATGGCAAATGCATTTTTCTATTATGGATTTGAATATCTTGGAGTTGGAGAAAAGCTAGTTCAAACTCCTCTTACAGACAGATGCTACTTAACTTTAACTCAAGCTCTTCATTTCAGACTTGGAGGAAATCCATTCGGCCCTGCTGGTACAGGAAAAACTGAATCTGTTAAAGCTCTCGGATGCCAACTTGGAAGATTTGTTCTTGTATTCAACTGAGATGAAACATTTGATGGAAACGCAATGGCAAGAATTTTCGTTGGATTGTGCCAAGTTGGAGCTTGGGGATGTTTTGATGAGTTCAACAGACTTGAAGAAAGGATGCTTTCTGCAGTTTCTCAACAAATTCTAACAATTCAAACAGGTCTTCAAGATCAATCAGCAAAAATAGAACTTCATGGATCTCAGATTAAGCTAAACTCAGCAATGGGAATATTTGTGACAATGAACCCAGGATATGCAGGAAGATCAAATTTACCAGATAACTTGAAGCAACTTTTCAGACAAGTTGCTATGATTAAGCCAAATCGAGAAATGATTGCCAGAGTTATGCTTTATTCTCAAGGATTTAAGATTGCAGAAAAACTATCAGGAAAGATTGTTAGTCTTTTTGAACTCTGAGGAGATCAGCTTTCAAATCAACCTCACTACGATTTTGGACTGAGAGCTCTTAAAAGTGTACTTGTCAGTGCAGGAAATCTCAAAAGAGCTGATAAAAACAGAGAAAATGAGGGAGTAGAGGGTTCAGAAATAGAAAAGAATATTCTTATTCGATCTGTCTGTAATACTGTTGTGCCAAAGCTTATTGCAGAAGATATTCCATTGTTATCAAAGTTATTATCAGGTGTTTTCCCTGGCTCTGATATAATGAAGATTGAAGAGGAGGAATTAATTGATTGAATCAAAGAGCTATTAAAAACAAGATACAATCTTATGTATGATGACAAATTTATATCAAAGGTTCTTCAGCTTATGCTAATACAAACCCTTCAACACGGAGTTATGATGGTTGGTCCAACAGGAAGTGGAAAAACATCTGCTTATAAGCTATTACAAGATTGTATTCAAAAGGTTCGCAAAATAAAAATTGATATTTATGTGATTGAGCCCAAGTCAATTAGTAAAGATGATCTTTATGGAAGATTAGATCCAACTACTGGCGAATGGACAGATGGAGTTTTCACAGGAATATTAAGAAGAATATTGGATAACGTTAGAGGAGAAGCCACTCGAACTCACTGGATTATTTTCGATGGTGATGTTGATCCTGAGTGGGCTGAAAACTTAAACTCAGTTCTTGATGATAACAAACTCCTTACTCTTCCAAGTGGAGAAAGACTTAGCATTCCTCCAAATGTTAGAATAATGTTCGAAGTTGAAAGCTTGAAGTATGCAACATTAGCCACAGTTTCAAGATGAGGAATGGTTTGGTTCTCTCAAGAAGTTGTATCTCTTGATATGATGTATTTCCATTATATGGAAAGACTCAAGCAAAAAGATTATGATTCATTAATTCGTGAAGATGTTGCTGAAAATACTGAAGAGTCTAGCTCAAATAGTCCTCAAACAATAATTGAAACAGATAGTTCTGCTCAGAGTGCAAAGAAAGCAAGAGAGGTTTGTGTTGAAAAGATGAAGAGATTGTTTATGAAAGATGGATTTATAACTCAATGCTTAGAATACGCAGCTCGTCAAAATCATATAATGAAATTCACTGAAATCAGAGTAATTGAAGCTATGTTTGCACTAATAAGAAAAGGAGTAAATCTTGTTATAATGTATAATGATGAAAGACCTGAGTTCCCATTAAATGATAATCAAATTGAAGCATTTATTACAAAATGGGTTATTTCAAGTGCAATTTGGGGTATTGGAGGATCGCTTAATTTGGTTGGAAGAATTGAATTTTGCCTTAAAATTCATGAATTAGCTGATGTTGAACTTCCAGATCCTTCAGGTCCACCTTTAATTGATTATGAAGTCAGAATCGATGATCAAAGTTGGCATTTATGGAAAGAAAGAGTACCAAGAATTGATGTAGAAATTGAAAAAGTAAGAACTGCAGACACAGTTATTACAACAGTTGATACAATAAGACATCAAGAAATGCTTTGCTCGTGGTTAAGTCAAAGAGTTCCGTTTATTTTATGTGGTCCACCTGGATCAGGAAAAACTATGACATTAATTTCAACATTAAATGCATTAACAGATTGAATAATGGTGTTTGTAAACTTCTCAAGTACAACTTCTCCAGAACTAATTTTGAGATCATTTGATCAACATTGAGAATATAAGAAAACTACCAAAAATGAAGTTGTTTTACTCAGACCAAAGTTACCAAATAAATGGTTAATAGTATTTTGCGATGAAATTAACTTGCCAGAAACAGATAAATATGGAACTCAAAAAGTTATTTCATTTTTACGTCAATTGACTGAACAAAATGGATTTTATAGACCATCTGATAAATCATGGGTTACTTTAGAGAGAATCCAATTCGTAGGAGCTTGTAATCCTCCTACAGATCAAGGTAGACATCCAATGACTGATAGATTTATGAGACACTATCCATTAGTATTTGTTGATTTCCCAGGAGAAGAATCTCTCAAGCAAATTTACTCGACCTTCAATAGAGCAATGCTGAAACAAATTCCAGTTTTATCAGGATTTGCTGAGCCCTTAACTGAAGCAATGGTTGAGTTCTATGAAGAATCACAAGTCCACTTTACTGCAGATCAACAACCACATTATGTTTATTCACCAAGAGAATTAACAAGATGGAAACTAGCAATTTATGAAGCACTTCCAGGACTTGATTGTCTTGAAGATCTTGTCCGTTTATACATTCACGAAGGTCTCAGATTATTTGAAGATAGACTTGTGCATCAAGAAGAGAAAGACTGGTGTAATGAAACACTCAATATGGTAGCATCAAAATGGTTCCCTAGCGCAGACCTTGATAAAGCTCTAGTCAGGCCAGTACTTTTCTCAGAATATTTAGATAGAGTTTACAAATCAGTTGATCAAGATAAACTAAGAAACTTTATTCAGGCTAAACTTAGAACATTCAATGAGGAAGAACTTGATGTGCCTCTTGTCGTATTTGATTCCGTTGTTGATCATGTATTAAGAATTGATAGAGTTCTTAAGCAACCATTAGGTCACTTACTGCTCGTTGGAGCTTCTGGAGTTGGTAAAACAACACTAGCAAGATTTGTGGCTTGGATCAATAATCAGACAGTTTTCCAAATTAAGGCTGGTAAAAACTACTCATTAGATAACTTTGATGAAGATATTAGAAGCGTTATGAGAAGATCCGGAGTTAAAGGGGAGAGAATTTGCTTTATTTTCGATGAAAGTAACGTCCTTTCATCTGCATTTTTGGAAAGAATGAACGCATTACTTGCAAGTGGAGAAGTACCTGGTCTTTTCGAAGGTGATGATTACACACATTTGATAAACCAATGAAGAGAAACTGCTCAGAAAATGATTGACTCTGAAGACGAATTATATCATAACTTTGTTAAAGAAGTCCAAAAGAATTTGCATGTTGTGTTTACAATGAACCCTGCAAACCCTGACTTTTCAAATAGAACTGCAAGTTCTCCAGCTCTGTTCAACAGATGAGTTATTGATTGGTTTGGAGAATGGGATGAGCAAAGCTTATGGCAAGTTGCAAAAGAATTTACAAAGGATATTGAACTAATCGACGAATCATTCGATAATTACAATCCTCAAGATGAAAATGGAAATGATGAAATTAATCCAAAGCATGCATCACTTATTAGTTCAGTTGTTAATATTCACAACGCAGTAAAACTAGCAAATGTAAGACTATCAAGAAATGCTAAGAAGTACAACTTTATTACGCCGAGAGATTATCTTGACTTTATTAGACACTTCATCAGTGTGCTGTCAAGCAAAAAAGAGAGTTTACAAGAACAAGAATTACACTTGAACACTGGTCTTGAGAAGCTGAAGGAAACCGAGGCTGAAGTTATAAATCTTCAACAAAATGTCTTAGTCAAAATTCAAGCTGAGTTAGAAATTAAAAATACTGAAGCTAATAGAAAGCTTACTTTAATGCTTGAAGAACAAAATATTGCTGAAAAGAGTAGAGAAGCATCAATTAAAACAAGTGAGGAAGTCAAGAAAATGCAAATAGAGATTGCAAAAAGAACTGAAGAAGTAAATAATGATCTTGGTAAAGCTGAGCCTGCACTCAGAGAAGCTCAAGAAAGTGTCAATTCAATTAAGCCAGCCCATCTTAATGAAATGAAAGCAATGCTTAAACCACCGGACAAGGTTAGATTTGCAGTTGAGGCCGTTTGTACATTAATTTACGGCTTAACCAGTAAACCAGATTGGAAAGAATGAAGATCATATTTGGGAAAAACAGACTTTATCTCGACAGTTCTTAATTTTGATAAAGATTCAGTTACAGCAAAAACAAAGAAAATAGTGCTCTCTGATTATATAAATTCTGATATTTGGGACATTGAGTCAATTTACAATGCATCAAAAGCTGCTGGTCCTTTGGCTAAATGGGTTCAGTCCCTCATTGAATATGCAGACATCTTCCTGAAAATTGAACCTCTGAGAAATGAAGTTGCTGAGCTCGAAAGGAAAGAAACTGAGTTATTCACTAAAAGTAAAGAACTTACAGATAAAATATCTGAACTCGAGCACAATATTGAGCAATATAAACGAGATTATGCATTATTGATTGCAGAAGTTGAAAGAATCAAATCTGAAATGGATAAAGTTACAATTAAAGTTGATAGAAGTAGACAACTGATTAAAAATTTAAGCTCAGAAAGAATACGTTGGGATTTCTCAAGTCAAGATATTAAAAATCAAAATGCTACTCTTATTGGAGATTGTCTTTTATCAGGAGCCTTCTTAACTTATATTGGATTCTTTGATCACTCTTATAGAAAACAATTAAACCAAGAATTTAAGATAATTTTAGCAAATGCAGGAATTAAATATAAAGATGACCTTTCATATTTAGAATTCTTAAGTAAAGCATCAGAAAGACTTGAATGGCAAGGAGAAGGATTACCAAATGATGATATATGATTTGAAAATGCAATTATCTTTAAGTACTATAATAGATATCCTCTCATTATTGATCCAAGTGAACAAGCATTTGAATTTATACTTAAGCACTATGAAAAATCTAAGATTCAAAAGACAAGCTTTGTTGATGATGCATTTATGAAACAGTTAGAAAGCTCTATTCGATTTGGATATCCACTTCTTGTGCAAGATGTTGAAAAATACGATCCAATTTTGAATTCAGTTCTTAATAAAGAAATACATAATACTAATGGACGAGTTTTAATTCGTGTTGGAGACCAAGACATTGATTTCTCACCTTCATTCAAAATGTATATGATTACAAGAGACTCACAAGCTCAGTTTACTCCTGATCTTTGCTCAAGAGTTACTTTCTGTAACTTTACTGTTACTCCTAGCTCATTACAAAATCAATGCTTAAACATATACTTAAAGAATGAAAGACCAGAAATTGAAAACAAGAGACAAGATTTATTAAAACTTCAAGGTGAATGAAAAGTTTTGCTTAGAGAACTTGAGGATAAATTACTAAACACTTTATCTACATTTGAAGGAAGTATTCTTGAAAATGATCAACTTATATCTACACTTGAAACAATAAAGAAGGAGTCTATTGAAATTCAAAAGAAAGTTGATGCTACTGACGAAACAATTCATGAAATTGAACTTGTAAGTGATATTTATCTCCCATTATCAATTGTAACATCAAGAACATACTTCACTCTTGAAAATATGCCGTCAATCCACTTCTTGTATCAGTTCTCTCTTGAGCACTATATGGATACAATTTTCGAGTTGATAAGAGATAATAAAGAATTAAATGCAGTTCCAAAATCTGATCCCGATGCAAGACTAAAGCTTATATTTGATCTGATATTCATAATGATTTACAGAGCATTTTCACCATCCCTTCTCTATCAAGATAAAATCCTATTTGCTTTAAGACTAGCACAAATTAAAATGGAAGGAAGAGGAGGAAATGAATTTGATATCTTGATGAAGACTCCAACAGTTCTTGATATAACTATTTCAAGTGGACTTGCAGGAGGAAAGCTTTCTGATCATCAACTTATGTACCTACAATACATCAGCACACAGCCTCAATTCCAATATTTAATTGATCATATGGAATCAAACGAAGCAAGATGGGTTGAATTTATGAAAGATCCTGAAGCTGAAAATAACGTACCAGAACTACCAGGAGATGATGAATTGAAACATCAAGACAAAGCTGTCCATGATCTAAAGCAATTGACTTTAATTAAAATCATGAGACCTGATAGATTCTCGTCAGCTGTCAAAACATTTATTCAGCAAATTTTAGCTTGTAAGCACTTAGATGAAGAAGAGGTAAACTTCTCAACTTCTGTCGAAGAGAAGAGTCAAGCTAAGTCACCATTACTTTTGATCTCAGCACCTGGATACGATGCCAGTACTAAAGTTGAAGAGTTAGCAAAAGTACTAAATAAGAAACTGTTTTCAATTGCTATTGGTTCAGCTGAATGCTATGATATTGCAGAAAAGAATATAGTTTCAGCATCAAAGATCGGAGGATGGGTGTTATTAAAGAATGTACATTTAGCTCCTGGATGGCTTGTTGATGTTGAAAAGAAATTACATAGACTAAATCATCATAAAGCATTTAGAGTTTTCATGACAATGGAATTTAGTCCAAAGATCCCGACAACTCTTTTGAGAATGTCAATGAAGTATGTGTTTGAGCCTCCAAGTGGAATTAAAGCATCGCTCATAAGAACTTACCAAGGAAATGTAAATCCTCAACGTTCTGAAAAAGCGCCAAAAGAAAGATGTAGAATGCACTTCCTTCTCTCATGGTTCCATGCTGTCATTCAAGAAAGACTAAGATATACACCAATTGGATGGTCAAAGAAATACGAATTCAATGAGACAGATCAAAGAGCCTCCCTGGATGCAGTTGATGAGTGGATTACAAAAGCAACTCCAGAAATGTCAGATAACATTGACCCGAAGAAAATTCCTTGGGATGCAATTAGAATTTTACTTAGTGAGACTATTTATGGTGGAAAGATAGATAACGAGTACGACCAGAAGATTCTAAACTCTCTAACTGAACAACTCTTCACTCCAAGAGGATTCGAGTCTAGCTTTGCTTTATTTAATGTACCAAAATCTTCTGATACCGGACCTCTGATAGCTCCAGAAGGAAGAAGAGTTGCTGACTATAAAGCATGGATTGATGAACTGCCTTCAATTGAAAGTCCATTGTGGTGCGGACTTCCAGCAAACGTTGACGATATTATTAAGCAGAGACAAGTACTCAATCTCATTGAAGGACTGAAACAGCTCCAAGGAGTTGAAGATGAAGAAGCGGCTGGATTGGATGCTACAGCTGGATCTAAAGGAGTTAAATGGATGCAAAAGCTGGAATCAACTGTCACTAGTCTTATTTCTCTTTTACCTGAGGCATTACCTAGTCTACCAAGAGAAGAAAAGAGTCTTACAGATCCACTGTTTAGATTCTTAGAGCGTGAGGTTTTGCTTGGAAATAGATTACTCAAAATGATTAAGAAAGATTTATCTGATCTTAAATTAATGTGTTTGGGAGAACTAAAAATTACTAATGAACTTAGAGAGGTACAAAGAGAACTTGAAACTGATAATATCCCTAAGAAATGGAGATTGTATAAAGTAGCGAATATTACTGCAACTGAATGGGTTATTGACTTTGTCAAGAGGCTGACCCAACTAAGAACGTTAGCTTCTGATGTTAACTATAAAACTCATAATCTCTGGATTGGAGGATTCTTCTTCCCTGAAGCATTGATAACTGCCACAAGACAATCTGTTGCTGAAAATCATGGATGGTCTCTCGAAGAACTCGATTTAGTTGTAAAATTGGGAGTATCAAAACTGCAAGATGATCAATCGTTTATTATTGAAGGACTTAACTTAGAAGGATACTCATGGTCTCAGGATATCCAAGACCTTATTGCATCAGCTAGTCTTTCTGAAAAATTACCACCAGTCACACTTAGATGGACAAGAATAGGTGAAAATGATGGAAAGGACCTTTCAAATGCAACTCAAATTCCAGTCTACTTGAATAGTGAGAGACTTAACCTTTTGTTCTCAGTAAAGGTTATTAGTGAACAAAGTAGATCAGATCTTTACCTTAGAGGTATTGCTCTTGTAGCATGGTCCTCTTAAGTCAATACTTTTTACTGAAAATTTACTCTAATTGTTGTTGATTTTATTCAATAAATTTTGTTTCACCAGGGGTTTTGGGGTTTTGGGGTTTTGGGGAAGTCGGAGGGCCAAGCG
>JAQGFW010016648.1:0-16311 GCA_030463445.1 Euplotes aediculatus
AAGCAGCTGGGCTCCGGTTCCAAGGCAATTTCCAACGGTTTCGCTGGCTTATACCGGCAACCTGGTCTGGGACGCACCACCTCCCTCAACTGGTGCGAATGTTTCATTGATACCCTATGTGCTGGGCGGACTTTCAAAAGATTATGAGAAGGGAACTGCTACCGAGTTTAGAAAAGATATCGGCGCCGATGCCAAAATCAGCATTACCTCTTCTCTTAATCTGGATCTCACCGTCAATCCTGATTTCTCACAGGTAGAAGTAGACCGCCAGGTGACCAATCTTGATCGTTTTGAATTGTTTTTTCCGGAACGCAGACAGTTTTTTTTAGAGAACGCAGACATTTTCGGAAATTTTGGATATGCCAATATCCGTCCGTTTTTCTCCAGAAGGATCGGGCTGAATGTGCCCATACAGTTTGGAGCTCGACTGAGTGGAAAGCTCAATAAGGATTGGCGGATAGGCATCATGGATATGCAAACCCGGTCGGTTGCCGAAAGGGATTTGCCGGTTCAGAATTTTGCGGTGGTTTCACTTCAGCGAAAACTTTTTTCCCGTTCCAATATTGGTTTTCTGTTCGTTAATAAACAATCTATCAATTACGAGCCTGATAAACTTCCGGAAACACCAGAACATCGTCAATATAACCGGACTCTGGGGTTGGAATACAACCTGGCTTCTCCCGGAAATTACTGGACAGGCAAGGCGTTGGTTTTAAAATCTTTCAGTCCGGTTGGCGGGAACAGAACCATAACTACTGCGGCTAATCTAAATTATACCAGCAGGCAATTGTTTCTTTCCTGGCAACACGAATATGTAGGCAAGGATTTCCAGGCAGAAGTCGGGTATGTTCCCCGTACCGGATATATCCGGTTCAATCCGCAGGCAGGATACCTGTTTTTCCCAAAAAAATCGCCCGTACTTAGTCATGGCCCGCTGTTACAATCCAGTTATTATACCAATGAACAGGGACGAAAAACGGATTTTGAACACAGCCTTACCTATCGTACCAATTTCAGAAACCAGTCTGTTCTGAATGCCTTTTTATCAAACTCCTATATTGAGTTATTGATGCCATTTGATCCTACAAATACAGGATCAGATTCCCTGGCAACCGGCACCAAACACCGGTTTACTACCGCCTATATTGAATATATTTCCAAACCGAAAAGCCTGTTCACCTATGCGGCGAATATCCGGTACGGAGGTTATTACAATGATGGTAGCCGCCTTCAACTGACCAGTGAATTCGGATACCGGTTTCAACCTTATGTCGGTATTACTATGAGCAGTACCTATAATGATATCCGGATACCCGGTACCTGGGGCAGAAGAAGTTTCTGGCTGGTGGGCCCCCGCGTAGATGTTACCCTTACCAATAACTTTTATTTTACGGCCTTCGGACAATACAATGAGCAAACCAGAAACATCAACCTGAATACAAGATTACAATGGAGGTATAAACCCGCTTCCGATTTTTTCATTGTATATACAGACAACTATCTGCCGGAATACATGTCGGTAAAAAACCGGGCCCTGGTGGCGAAATTCACCTACTGGTTCAGTTTGTAAATGCAGTTAATGCCGATTGCCTTCTCTGACCTTGAAGACATGCAGAATGGCAGGGAAAAGGGCGTCTATAGTTTCGGTTGCGCCTGCCGGTGAGCCAGGCAGGGTAAGGATCAGCATATCACCGGCAAAACCGGCAACACCCCTCGACAACATGGCATATGGCATTCGTTGCTGCCCGTATTGACGGGCAGTTTCCATGATTCCGGGAATCTCGCGATCCAGCAATGGCTGTATGGCATCAGGTGTAATGTCTCTTGGCGAAAGTCCGGTGCCTCCGGCAAAAAGGGCCAGCCTGCATCCGGAGGAAGCAAGCTGCTGAACAGTTTGCTGTATTTGCTGAACGTCATCCGGAATGGTTTTTTCCATCCATAGATCAAGCTGAAGCGCCTTTATTTTTTCTGCAATGAGTTTTCCGGTCAGGTCCTGATTGTTGCCTGCGGAAATGCTGTCAGAACAAATGATAACCGCGGTTTTCAGTTCAGTTGCAGGTAGATATTGGTAATCGGATTTGCCACCTTTTTTTTCTTCCAGGCGAATATTGCTGATCTCAACGCCTTTGTCAATTGGTTTGAGCATATCATAAATAGTAAGCGCAACCAGGGAGGCACCGTGCATCGCTTCCACTTCCACACCGGTTTTATAAATGGTATGCACTTCCACTCTGATGAGTATGGCCTTTTCTTCCAATTCAAATTGAATAGCAGCAAATTCAATCGGTAATGGGTGGCAATCAGGAATAAGATCACTGGTTTTTTTTATAGCCAGTAAACCTGCCGCCCTGGAAAATTCAAAAATATCACCTTTCGGTACCTGCCTGTTTCGTATGGCGTCCATTGTTGCATCAGCTAAAACTACAACACGTGCAGTAGCAATAGCTTTTCGAAGGGAAACTGATTTATGTGTGATTGGTACCATGCTTATTTATTTACTTTCCATTGATGTCCCTCTTCTCCGAGGATTTCTTTTCCCCAAACCGGCAGTTCTGCCTTGATTCTTTCCACCAGCTCAGAACAGGCTTCAATTGCCGACTTTCTATGAGGGGCTGAAGTAAATACAAAGAGGCAGATTTTTCCGGTAGGTACAAAGCCTAAACTATGATAGATATGTGCACAGCTAAGTTCGTATTGTTCAAAGACGGATTCCCTGATTTCCTGCATTTTTTCCAATGCCATTTCTTCGTAACTGCTATATTCAATTCCAGTTACAAGTTTATTATCGATAGCATCTGCACGAACCTGTCCCATGAAAATGCTGTGTCCGCCAATGCCGGTTTTGCTTTCATGCTTTTGAACCTGTTCTGCTATAAAGGAAGGTTCAATCGGTCCCTGTATAAATAGCTGCTTATTTTTTTTCTCTTTCATAGGCTGTAGTTGTCAGTGTGACTGCCTGTTGCAGCCCACCTGCCAGACTGTAGACTGTCCGGCTTTTTCCAAAATGTTCGGTGAGCAGGGTTGCAGCTTTCCTGCTTCTAACCCCGCTCTGGCAAAATAATAGTACAGTGGATCCATTGATTTCGTTAAGGCGACCAGCAAGTTCACTGAGAGGAATCTGACGAATATCGGTGGCTGTAACAACGGGTGTTTCATGATATTCACGCACATCAATTACCTGCATCAGTTTGCCTTGCCGCAACTGATTAAACTGATCCTCTGGTATTTCCATCCCGTTAGCATCTTCTCCACAGAGCCATGCATAATCGGTTTGTTGAAATTCGTCTCTTGTTGCCGGCAGGTCTTTGCTGACCATCGGATGTTTGCTCAAACCGAATACGGATGTTTCATTGGTGAGTGCATTATAAGTAAATAGCTGGTCAATCAGGGCATTGCCAATTCCTGTAATCAGCTTGATGGTTTCCGTAGCCATCTGTATGCCAATCAGCCCTGGTAATACGCCCAATACGCCAGCTTCCGCACAATTGAGAACATCGTTTGCAGCGGGAGGAGTTGGAAAAAGATCCCGGTACTGAACCGGGTTTTTACCAGCAGCATTAAAAACAGCGACCTGCCCCTCGAACTGCGAAATTGCTCCCATGATTAGTGGCTTATTCAGAAGCACGCAGGCATCATTGAGCATATAACGGGTGGAGAAATTATCGCTGCCATCCAGGATGATATCATATGGTTCCAAAACTGACAAACAATTAGATGCCTCCAGACGGAGGGGATAGGCTATAAGTTCTATTTCACTGTTTCGTTTTTGCAATTGTGAAACAGCAGCGGTTACTTTTAAACGGCCCAGGTCTTCTTCGGTAAAGAGTACCTGGCGGTGCAGATTGCTTGCCTGAACCTGATCAAAGTCTGCAATACCAATAGTTCCTGTTCCTGCGGCAGCAAGGTATAACAGTGCCGGACAACCGAGCCCACCGGCTCCAACCACCAGCACTTTTGCAGTAGCCAGTTTTTCCTGGGCGGCAATGCCAAATCCTTTCAGTATCTCCTGACGCTGATATCGATTTTTAATATGTGGCTCCTGGTTTTTCATCCGCCTGAAAAGGGTGGTAATAAGGCAATGGCAGCACCGGGTTGAATTGGTACATTTTCCGCCTGAATTTTTTTATTGATGGCGATGGCATAGGCCTTGCCAGCGAGTAATGGAAACTTTGATTCCAGTACCTGCTTTAACTCTGCCACTGTTGCCGGATGTGGAAGTTCCAGCTGCGTTCCGCCTATTATTTCCTGCAGCTGACCGAATAGTTGAATCTGAATGGTTGGTGAACTCATG
The DNA here is from genome assembly GCA_030463445.1 of Euplotes aediculatus. Taxonomy (NCBI): domain Eukaryota; phylum Ciliophora; class Spirotrichea; order Euplotida; family Euplotidae; genus Euplotes; species Euplotes aediculatus. The sequence continues at coordinate 4,292 of JAQGFW010016648.1, forward strand.
CGTTGGTAAATAACAATTTAAAAGAAGCCAGGCATAAAACAGCCGCTAGTATATTCTTTAATACAGTCTGCCTGAATCGGAGGGAACCCAGCCAGGCACCCAGGCATCCGCCTGCAAAGGCGATGAGCACCATGCCCACCATATCGCTGCTGAATTGAATGCCCTTGCTTACCTGTCCGAATAAACCTGCCAGTGAATTTACGAAAATGAACAGTGCGCTGATTGCGGCTGTTTGTTTTTGGTTGGACCAATTGGCCAATAATAAAATGGGGGAGAGCAGGATGCCACCGCCAATGCCAATCAGACCAGATAAAAAACCGATCCCGGCACCGATCAGAACGGAACCGGTGGTATGGGATGCCTGTAAAGGAGCTTCCTGCTGTTGCGAAAAAAAGAAAAATCTGGCAACCGGAAATAGCAGCAGGCCCCCCAGTATTTTTTTATAAAGACCGGATTCCAGTCCAATGGTGCCTCCCAGATAAGCCATTGGTATGGACGCAAGCGCCAGTGGCAGAAAGAGCTTCCAGTTAAAATGCTTGCCCCGGTAAAACTGTAAAAAGGCCATCAGTGACACAAAAAGATTCAGCAGCAGGGCAGTGGGTTTCATTACTTCCGGAGCAAATCCATAGATTGCCATTAATGCCAGGTATCCACTGGCACCTCCATGTCCGACCGATGCATAGAGAAATGCCACGATAAACAACAGAATATAAAATATAGCCAGGCTTTCCATGCTGATTCAGGTTAAGAGATGAATTTCCACTTGCTCACCGGTACATATAACCGAAGTTTCCGCAGGTATAACCACCAGGCAATTCGCTACCGCAAAGGAATTTAGTTTATAGGATTCCTGAGAAGGCAAAATGGCAACCTGCCCATCTGAATAATATCCTTTTAAAAATACGGTGAGTGCTGCCGGTTTTTTATAATCGCCCGACACAGTTGCTGTTTTTATAGTTGGAATCAATTCTTTTTGCATCATGCCAGAAACGGCAATGGTTACATATTCGTAAAAGCAGGTGAGTACAGAGGAGGGATTGCCCGGCAACCCCATTACCAGGGTATTGCCTTTTTTTCCGGCATACAAAGGTTTACCAGGGCGTTGCAGAACTTTATGGAAAAGGGGCGTTACTGCACAGGCTTCGGTAGCTGCCAGCGTATAATCAAAGTCGCCCACACTTATTCCACCGGTTATCAGGACCATGTCATGTTTTTCCAATGCATCTTTTAGTGCAGTTGTCAGGATGTCCAATGTATCCGGAACCCTGATTTCAGTAGCAGCTTCCAGTCCTAAAGTTTGCAAGGCAGCTTTAAGTGCAATTGAATTGGATTCATATACCTGTCCATATGCAAGCGGGAGACCGGGTTCTTGCAATTCATTACCGCTTATCAGCAAGGCAATCCGGGGCGCAGGAAAAATTTCAACGGAACGAATGCCCATACCTGCTAGGAAGCCTATGGCAGCCGGAGTGAGCAGGGTGCCGGCAGCCAGAGCCAGTGAACCTTTCCGGATATCAGATCCGGGTAACCGGACATTATCACCGGGTTTAAGATCTGGCGCATCGATATATACCAGGTTCTCCTGCCTGTTGGTTTTTTCCTGCATAACTACCGTGTCTGCTCCCTCCGGAACAGGGGCTCCCGTAAAAATGCGCATGGCCATGCCTCCGGGTAAATCGATTTTTTCATGCCTGCCCGCAGCTATTTCTCCAATTACCGGCAACGCATGGCCAGGTTTCCAGCTTTCAAATAAAAAGGCGTATCCATCCATTCCTGCCTGTGGGAAGGAAGGGATATCAATTGGTGCATACAGGTCGGAGGCCAGGGTTTTTTCAATGGCCTGTTCAAGCGAAACAACCACTGGTTCCAGTGTGCTGCAACTATTTTTTATCAATTCTTTGGCTGCTGCTACAGAAATCATATTAGCCTCCTATGGTGATCATTGACCGGTTTATCAGATGGGCAGTATCGATGTGTTCGAAATCAGTAGAAAACTGCCCGCCTAATTCGCGATGTTTACTTAAGATGGTCTGGCTGATAAGTGGCAGTATATCCTGTCCCTGCCGCATTGGTCCGAGCAGGTCGGTTTCCGAAGTAGAGAACAGACAGTTTTTCAATTTGCCATCGGCAGTCAGCCGAATCCGGTTACAGGTGGAACAAAAATTATTACTCATCGTGCTGATTACTGCAAAACTTCCCGCATGCCCGGGTATCTGATATTTTTTTGCTGTATCATTCGGCGCTCCCTGAATGGGCACAATATCATAAAGTGCTCCAACCCGGGTCAGTATTTCCTGCCAGGTGACTACCTGGTTGGAACTCCATTGGTTTCCACTGAACGGCATGAATTCAATAAAACGGATATGGATAGGCGAGGTTTTTGTCCACTCTACAAAATCCGGAATCTCCTGTTCATTGAGACCCTTCATTACCACCACATTTACTTTAACATGAAAATGCTGTTGCAGCAATAATTGAATGGAATCCATCACCTGATTAAACTGATCACGCCGGGTGATTTGCTGAAAGCGTTCAGCGCTGAGGGTATCCAGGCTGATATTTATGGAGCGTATTCCGGCTTCCTGCAAAACCGGCAAAAAAGCAGGTATCCTTGTACCATTTGTTGTGAGTGTCAGTTCAACCGGCAGTTTAGAAAGATTTGTAATAATAGCTGCTGCATCTTTACGAACCAGGGGTTCTCCTCCGGTCAGTCGTATTTTGGAGACCCCCAGTTCTACAAACTGCGCCGCCAGCTGATAAATTTCATCCACCTGCATTAACTGGCTGGCGGGTGTGAAGGAGTACTCTTCATCCGGCATACAATAAAAACACCGCAGGTTACAGTTATCGGTTAAAGAGATGCGCAGGTAATTGTGAAACCTGCCAAAACTATCGTTCAATAATTCACTCATTTCATTTCCTCCAAAAAACGTTCGTAATCTTCAGGTGTATCAATATCCCTGATGCCCTCCGGAAATTCCAGCTTCGCAAGTTGTCCGGGTCTGGAGCGGATCAGTTTTTTTGCACCTGTTTCTCCTTTTAGCTGAAGCAATTCCGGGAACATGCTGGCATCAAAAATTGCCGGAGTACCTGCTTCCCCTTCATATACTGCCGCCGCAACTGGTTGTCCGGATGCCACCCAAGTTAACCATAATTTTTTCAAAACACCGGCATCAGCCGAGGGCTGATCTGCTACCATTAGCAACACTCCGTTGATTGCTGACGCTGCATCTAAGGCTGCCTTTACTCCAATTCGGATACTGGATGCCATTCCTTCTTCCCAATCCCTGTTACGGACAATGCTTACAGGAGCTCCTGCTAAATGATTGCGCACCTGCTCATCCGCAGCACCAGTTACAACAAGTACGGGTCCAAGTGCTGCATCCAGGGCAGCATCTACTGCATACTGTAATAAACTTCTTCCACCGATTTCCAGAAACTGTTTGGGTTTACCCATTCTGGATGAATTGCCTGCTGCTAAAATTATGATGGCTACAGTATTCATCAGATAGAAGAATCAGTATGTATGGGAGTGGATTTATTGCGGAGGGATGGCCCTTTTTTGGAAGCCATGAATCCCTGAATTTCGCTCATAATCGCGAGGGCAATTTCGTCCGCATTTTCCGCACCGATATCATATCCAACCGGACCAAACAATTTTTCTTTCTGCTCCTCAGAATAGCTGAACCCTGCTGCTTTCAATTCATCCAGCATCCGCTCCAGTTTTTTCCGGGGTCCCAGGCATCCGATATAAGGAATTTCAGTTGTCAGTAAACTTTGCAGCATGGCCTTGTCATACTGGTAATTATGTGTCATCAGCAGTGCGGCTGTTCGCTGGTCGATTACCATTCCTTCCAATGCTTTCTCAGGTTTGGTAACCAAAATTGTACAGCCGCTTTGAAACCTGTCTGGATTTGCATGCGTTGGTCGTCCGTCCATAATAGTCACCGGCCAGCCCAGTTGTTCGGCGAAATGTACAATGGGCAGTACATCATTCCCTGCTCCTGCAATCAATAAGGATACCGGCGGTGCGATATATTCTATAAACCCGTTCCAGTTGGAATCTTCCAGGTGCGTTTGTATCCAGCCGGGTTTTTTTGACGCGAATGCCGCTGCTGCTGCATCCAGGATCAGCGTTTCTGGTATTGATTCGGGAATGGATCCCCATTGTGTGCCGTCTTCCTGTACCAGCAGGCAGGTTCCAATCTGGGCAGTATTTTTTTCTGCCAGGGAAAAAAGCGTGACCAGCACATAAGCCTGCCGTTGTGCTGCTATCCTGCGGAACAGCTCTATTGGGTTATTGGGCGAATTATTGGCAATGGGTTCCATTAATACCTGGATGACTCCTGCACAACCAAGTTGTACGCCTAAATGACTGTCTTCCTCATCCCTGGTATCGTAGGTTACAATTTTACTTTCCTTCTGGTGTATCACCAGCAACGCTTTGCGGAGCGCATCCCCCTCGAGGCAGCCTCCACTGATAGCCCCGGTCATACTTCCATCTTCAGTTACCAGCATTCGGGCACCAGCCCGTCGGTAGGAAGAACCTTCCACCTGCACCACCGTTACCAGGGCGGCCGATTTATTTGCCTCCGCCAGTTTATCGTAGGCTTCAACAATGCTTCTGATCTCTTTCATACCTGCTTTGTTGCTTAAAGGTACAAAATGAAAATTGCCGGTTCAGGAATGAACCGGCATTGGTTAGTGGTATCAGGAGTAAGCGCCCTAAAATCCCAGTCCTACCGTGAAACCGCTAATGTTTCCGCTAAAACTGTAGTTTCCTGCTGGTGCTGCTGCACCTGTATTCAAATTGATTTCATAGAGTTTTGTACTTCCATTTACAGTAAGGATTGCCCATGCGGTTCCTGATTGTCCGCCGATGTCAAAACCGTTACTGCTTTCAAAACTGAGGCCGGTTGATCCTACTTCTACCAGGGTGCCATTATTGGGCGGGTCCTGGCGGTATAATTTCCCGGTTCCGCAATCGAGATCATAGAGTATGGTAGTTGTTGCCCCGGCAAAATTATTGGTATAAGCTGCACCCGTTACAGATGGGGTACCCGGATTCAGCATGCCATCCGTAGCTGCCAGACTTCCATCATTTGGATTCAGGCGTAGGTTTTGACCCCTGTTACTTACTACCCTGATCCGGTCAACAGTAGGATTGAAGTCAAATCCGAAATGCGTTCCGGAAAGTAGCGTTGACAACGGAAGGGTTCCCACAGCACTGGCGGCACCACTAGCTGTGTTAAGTGTATACAATCGGCTGGTACTTCCAAGCGCATATAGAGCACCGTTAACAGGTCTGAAATCTATACCGAGTACTGTTTCTCCGGGTTGCATTCCGGTGATTGCTTTTGAAACCGGCATTGGATTGGTTGGGTCAAATATCAGCAGATTGGTTTCTCCGCTGATCGCATAGGCTACTGGTGCCGTTGGAATTGCAAGGCCCATAGCTTTTGTAACGCCCATCAATTCACCGATTTTCACCGACTTGCCGGTGGATAGATCTATCTGAAACAATTGTGCTTTGCCATTTTTGTCGGATACGGCCAATGCAGCACCATTATCCGGACTAATATCAAAACCTATTTCACCACTGAAATCATTGTTCAGTTTACCTACTGCTACCAGGGTGCCGTTATTGGGCGGGTCCTGTTTGTATAACATATCGGTTTCCGTATCGATATCAAAAAGGGTAGTGGTAGTAGTGCCTGCTTTACTATCCGTATAAGCAACACCAGTTACCATGGCATTGCTGACACCATTTATAACGCCATCTGTTGCAACCACGGCACCAGTTTCCGGGTGAACCCGAAGGTTTTGACCGTTGCTGGTTACAATCCGGATTCTGTCAACAGTAGGGTTGAAGTCAAAGCCGGCTACTGTACTTGCGAGCGCGGGACTAAATGCGGCAGATCCAATAGCAATTGTGTTACCTGTTTCCGGATTGATAACCAAGAGCCGACTCGTATTACTCAGCGCATATAGCTGACCGGTAGCTGGCCGGAAATCAATCCCAATCAGTGATTCGCCTTCCTGAAGACCATTTACCGAAACCGTGCTGATCGGCATTTTGGGTGAACTGGCATTAAATGATACCAGTTTGTTGCCTGCATCCAGCACCAGGAATTCAATATCCGGACCTTTAGGGTCCATTCCCGGTGTATCCTCTTTTTTACAGGAACTGAAAGCGAAGAGTGTTGCGAGTGCTGCGCACGCAACCATGTGTGTTGTTGTCCTTTTCATGGTATCCAGTTTGATGATTTGTGATACCTACGAGAAAGGATGAAGTCTGGATTTAGTGGATTTAAAAAAAATTATGGCTGCAGTTGCCGGCGATATAACTGAATGGTATTTTCCAGTCCCAGATAAAGGGCGTCACATACCAGCGCATGACCAATTGAAACCTCCGCCAGATAAGGAATCTGCCTGGAAAAATACCCCAGGTTTTGCAGATCAAGATCGTGTCCGGCATTGATTCCTAGTCCCAGTTCCTGCGCCCTTTTCGCTGCCTGAACGTAAGGCGCTATGGCTTTTTCTTTGTCTTCTGTAAACATCCTGGCATAGGCTTCGGTATATAATTCTATCCGGTCGGTTCCGGTTTCAACCGCGCCTTCCACCATTTCCACCACGGGATCCACGAAGATGGATGTCCGGATGCCGGCCTGTTTGAATACCCGGATCATTTCCTGCAGGTATTCCTTGTGTTCGATGGTATTCCAGCCATGATCAGAAGTGATTTGTCCCTCTGCATCCGGTACCAGCGTCACCTGATCTGGTTTTACTTCCAGCACCAGTTCAATGAATTTTGCTTCCCGGCAATTTCCTTCAATATTAAACTCGGTAGTAATTATCGGTTTGATGGCTCTTACATCTGCATACCGGATATGACGCTCATCCGGCCGCGGGTGAACGGTAACACCATCGGCACCAAATAACTGTACATCTTTTGCTGTTTTCACTACATCCGGATTATTTCCTCCCCGGCTGTTCCGGATCGTAGCAATTTTGTTGATGTTGACTGAGAGTTTTGTCATGGGGCAAATGTATGGAAGATGGAGGAAAGGAGACAAAGGAGACAAAGGAGACAGGGGAGACGAGGGAGACGAGGGAGACAAGGGAGACAAGGTAGACGAGGGAGACGAGGGAGACAAGGGAGACAAGGGAGACGAAGGGCACAGGGGAGGGAAGGGATACGGGGGAGCTTATAGGGGGTTTAGGAAAAAAGGGGTAAATAACGGTTTTTGGCGCTAGTCAGAGGTGTTAAATTCCAGTATGATAAAAAGTCTAGAAGAGTTGAATGTGTATCATGTATCCATGGATTTAGCGATGGAAGTTTTTTTCATTTGCGAAAAATTCCCGATACATGAAAAGTATTCTCTCGTATCGCAGCTAACGAGGGCCGCTCGTTCTGTACCATTAAATATTGCAGAAGGTTGGGGAAGACGTGTTTACTCCAATGAATTTAAAAAATTTCTGATCTATTCATTGGGTTCAGTGGAAGAAACAAAAGCAGCGTTAGAATTAGCTTTTAAATGTAATTATTTGACAGAGGAGAAATTTCAAAAACTGATAATCAGTTATAAGATGGTTGCAGCACAACTTCATAATCTTTCAAAAAACTGGTAGGGACCACCCTGTCTCCCCTGTCTCCTTTGTCTCCTTTGTCTCCTTTGTCTCCTTTGTCTCCTTTGTCTTCCTCTTCCATTCCTCCCTCTTCCATGCCCTACCACCTCCCCACCAACTTCACATTCAATAACCTTGGCGTTAAGCGGTTGGGAATAGCATAGGTCGTGTTGGAGAAGTCCTTGATGAGCAGATAGGAAATCGTATTGGCGCGGTCGATGAGGTTAAACACTTCGAGCGATAGCCAGATATTTTCGAATTCACGAAAAGGAGCGTGGCGTCTGCGACGGGATCGGTCACTGTTGAGCAGGAGGGCACTGAAGCCCAGATCAACCCGGATATAAGGATCTATAAACAGGGCGTTGCGGTAGCGGACTGAGTTGGGAATATTATAGGGGAGGTTGGATCCATAGAGTCCGTTGATATATACTTTGATGTTTTTATTGGTGGAGAGATAATCCTGGAAAAACATCCCAACAGTCAGCAGACGGTCTGTAGGCCTGCGCATATAGCCATTCTGGGTAAGTGTACTGTCTATGGGTTGATTTTGTTCATTGAGCGTATACTTATAATAAAAGTCGTCTTTGATATCTTCACGGGTGCGCATGAACCCGATACTCAGGTAACTTTCTGCATCTTTTACCAATTCGCCGTAGAGCCTTGCTTCCAGTCCGGCTGCATAGGCACGGGCATTGTTTTCTCCGAAATACCGTAGCCTGACATTGTCAATATCATAAGGAACTACATCCCACAGCGATTTGTAGTAAGCTTCGGTGCTTAACCTTAACACCTGGTTGAATGCCGGGAAATGATAATCAAAACCACCACTGACCTGCCAGCTTTTCTGTGCTTTCAGATCGGTATTCAGACTGCCATCATATCGTCGTAACTCCCGGTAAAAAGGCGGCTGCATATAAATGCCGGCGCTGGCCCGAAAGATGATATCATTCTTCCAGTGTACAGGCTTCCAGCTGATACCGGCACGGGGAGAGACCAGCCACTCCCGGTTCATATCATTGTAGTTAATGCGGGCACCTAACTGGAGTATGGTGCCAGCGGAATCGCCCAGTGAAATATTATCCTGCCAATAGGCTGAGAAGCGATTTATATCCAGGTTTGCATCCGATCGGAGTGATTTAAACAACGACAGGTTTCCGGGCTGATACGGCAAACTATAACCGGCGGAATCCTGGTATTCAAATTCTCTTAGCTGATCACGTATCTGTTGCCGGTCGTAGGAGAGGCCCCACTGATGATAATGACGGCCTTTTGAAAGGGTTCCTTTCTGGCTCAGGTTGAACACCCCGATTTTCAATTCATTTCTTGCATACTGCTGAAAAACGCCGGCACCCAGGGGATTCACAATCAACCCAAATTCAGGTTTGCTGCGATCGAAGGATCGTTCCCCAAACAAATAAGCACCGGTTATATCAATGGATTCCATCTCCGAGTTATTAAACCAGGAAGCCAGCCATTTAATCCGGAGGTTTTTATTTACCTGTTTGGTTACGGATAATCCGGCCATACTGGTGGCATACCGGTCCTTTTCTCGTCCCTCAAAATAGATATCAAGTCCAATATTAGTGGTGAAATAGGGCGAAAAAACAGAACTGCTGGGCTGACTGAAAGCCGGTTCCAGTTCAAATCGGGTTCGAGAAAAATTTCCAAACAGCTCAGCGGACCATTTTTCTGAAAATTTCCAGGTAAACAACCCCTGCAGATCAGCCGAGGAGGGCACATAATTCCCTTTGGTTTCCTGGCTGCTTAATAAGTTCCTGTTATTCCTGTTCCGCACTCCGATCAAATACGTGAACGGCTTTTTTTTACTGCTTCCTTCCAGTTGTAATCCCTGTTCCAACAAACCTATATAAACCGATCCTCCCTGCGCTTTTGGTTTCTTGTATTGAATATCCAGCACGGAAGATAGTTTATCGCCATACCTGGCCTGGAAGCCTCCATTGTAAAACTGTACCGTCCGTGTCATTTCGGGATTTATGAAACTGAGTCCTTCCTGCTGCCCGTTTCTTACCAGGTAGGGACGAAAAATTTCAAAGTCGTTTATATAAATCAGGTTTTCATCATAACTGCCTCCCCGTACATTGTAATTGGAAGTCAGTTCATTATTGGAACCAACAATTACTTTGATCAGGCTCTCAATGCCACCACCCGGTGAAGGTATATTGATGGCCTGCTTGGGGTTTATGGTCACTAATCCCGATTCCCTTCGACTGCGTTCATCCGTTACCGTTACCTCCGCGAGTTCTGTTTTGCCGGGTTGCAGCCGGATAGGAACATAGTCAATTGCTCCGGCATTTAGCAGGAAATTCCGCTGGCTGGTGATAAATCCGGTATGGGTAAATACGAGGGCGAAGGCGCGGTTAGCCGGTACCGTTAGTTCGAAATACCCACTGTCATTGGATAAAACCATCTGTTTTTTTCCAAGTACGGAAATTGTTACGCCTGGTATTGGCTGATCATCCTGGTCAACTACCTTTCCGGTTAGCTGCGCTGATTTTACCTGTGCCGCAAGTTCGGTACCTGCCATCAGGAACAGCGTCAGCAAACAAAGGAGGAATACGGGCTTCATCCGGCGTCACAATGCTTTAACGAAGAAATTACCTGCATCGGGTCGGGGGCATGAAAAACAGCACTTCCTGCTACCAGTACATGGGCCCCTGCATCACTTAGTTGTTTGGCATTTGAAAGGTCTACACCTCCGTCAATTTCGATTTTCACATCCAGGCCCAACTGATCAATCCGTTGTCTCAGGGTTTTTACTTTCTGGTAAGTGTTGGGAATAAATTCCTGTCCGCCGAAACCCGGATTGACACTCATGATCAATACCAGTCCAAGGTCGGGCAACACGTCCTGCAGCAGTTGTACCGGGGTGTGCGGATTAATTGCAACACCGGGTATCATTCCAAGATCGCGGATCTGTTGAATATTCCGATGTAAATGCCGGCAGGCTTCATAATGAACAGTTAGTATGTCGGCTCCTGCTTTTGCAAATGCTTCGGTATACTTTTCCGGCTCTTCAATCATCAGGTGTACATCAAATAGCTTCTGTGTCGTTTTCCGGAGTTGTTGAATAATGGGCAATCCGAAACTTATATTGTTTACAAATCTTCCATCCATTACGTCCAGGTGAAACCAGTCAGCTTCACTTTCATTCAACATTTTTGCTTCGGTTTCCAGCCGGAGAAAATTGGAAGCTAATAAGGAGGGGGCTACGATCATCTTGTTATGTATTCCGTACAATAAAATTATTCTTTTCCTTCAACCCGTTCAGCACCTTCTATGGCTTCTTTGAACGATTTGTCCAATGAATAGGCGCGGCCATAATTAGCGAGTGCCTCCTGTTTCATACCCAGCGCTTCATAACATCTTCCCTGCCAGTAGTACGCTTCAGGATAGGTGTTAGTAACGGTTGCGGCCAGCTTAAATTGCTGCAATGCCTCATCCAGATTTTTGGCTTCATAATAAATGATGCCTTTTTCCACATAAGCTTCCTGAAACTTCCAGTTCATCCGGATACAGGTATTGAAAAATTCCAGGGCTTTTGGTTTGTTTCCAGTGTTTACATAATAGATCCCCTTGATAAAATAGGGATCCGCCATTTCACCCAGGCTATCGCGCTCAATTACCTTGTCGGCTAAGAATATCGCCCGGTCATTTTTTTGTTCTGCATAAATATTTGCAAGTGTCAGTCCGGTCAGGAGTAATGGCTGCAAGGAATAGGAAACTTCCAGATCGCGAAGGGCAGCTGCTGAATCGGCTTGTTCCAGGTAAAGCAATCCTCTTTCAAACCAGGCTTCGAAATTGGCAGAATCTTCTGCTATCATTTTATCATATGACTGTATAGCTTCATTGGTGGCGCCATTATTTACGAGTGCTTCACTCAATCGTCGCTGAAAGCGGGTGTTTTCCGGAAAGCGTTGGATTAACTCCTGCAGAAAGCGGACTGCCTCCCGGTTTTCTCCAAGCATAAACAACACATTTACCAGGGGCTCGGCATTGGACTCTGTGGAGGCTGTTTCCCAAATACGGGTCAGATCGGCTTTCGCCAGCTCCAGTTCATCCTGTTGCAGCAATAAGGACGACCGCCGGCGATATAAGTCCATATTGTCAGGATATTCCTGAATGCTGTCTGTAATGCTGCGATAAGGAGGCTGGTTCAAAATTGCTGCTTCCTCACCCTGTTCAGGACTGGAATTGTTACAGGCAAAACTGAGCATACCCAGGCAAATGACAAATCCGGCAAACCATGATTTCATCTGTCAAATCTATGGTTTTCAGTAAAAATGAGTTTATACCAATACATTTGCCGGGTAAATAAATGAAAATATGAGTTTGACAGGATGGTTTGCGGCCGGTGTGCTAGCTGTTTTTAC
>JAQGFW010016656.1:0-13877 GCA_030463445.1 Euplotes aediculatus
TAATATGCGAGACCTCTGAAGCAGAGATTCATTCAGAAACTTTGGACTCGCTTCACCTCACTCTCATGTTTCGTCTCAAATAATAACTTTTTGAACTCGCTTTTACCCGAATCAACAGAAAATATAATTTCTTTATTTTGGAAATTCCAATAAGGATCAAACAATTTTGGGATTTTATCCTTTTTCTTCTTGTTTTCTCAACTAAAGTTGTCATTGTAGTTTATGAAGTCTTTGGTCATGATCAGGATTCCAAGTACGATCTGAATCCAAGGGTTACTAACTGTGATGGCAGTTTTATCTTCTTCAACCTCCATCTCGAATAACTTATTCAGTTTTTTAACGTACAAATCTTCAGATAGGAAGTCTGCGAAGTAAGTATCTGTTTTTATTTGGTAATCCTTATTGCTCTTTAATTCTTCGATGCACTCATCGATCTTCTCTTTGTCAGAAAGTTTAAAGGTAGAGGTTAGTTTTGGTTTAAATTCTGATTCAGGATCAAAAGTCTTCTGACTTCCTAAACTCAAAACATCAATATTCTTATGCTTTTTAGTTTTAGATTTCTTATTTTGAGAGTCTTTAATTTCTGAAGATTTGATGTTTGACGGACGGACAACCAATCTCATTCCTCCAACAGGGTCTTTATAATAATTTGAAAGATGGAAGTTTGCGAGTCTGCGAAAATCTCTCTTTTTATTAAGTCTATTTTTCGGTCAAGTGTACCCAAGCACGACTTTGCCTTCTATCTCACCATCCGGCATCAGAAGAATGCTTTGAATGCATTCTTTTGTGATTCAGCATGTTCTTGTTGAAGAACTAAATTACACAAATTTAACATATGAATATTTGTTATTTAACTTATATGCTGTTTGAGATGAATTTGGAGTTTAGAGTTATATGGATGGATGAGAAGACCTCTTTTGGAGACGTATTTGAAGACGTGAAATGGTATATGATCAATATATTTGTACAAGTGTTGTAGGATATTATAAGTTTGTAAATAAAACAAAATTTTGAAACTATAAACTCTATGAAAATAAAACTTCTTTTTTATCAGCTCAATTATTACTATTTAATTAAAAATGCAAAACTTGAACAAAAATCTATTAATTATTTCTTAAATTTGGAGACTCTAATTTGTATTGCTTTTGTAAATCTTAAATATTGTAAAGGAAATTAGATTAAAGAAACTCAGTTTAAGTAATAAATAAAAAAGATTCATCTCTTTATCAGACTTGCATCAGAAAGTATTCTCAAGTCATTTAAATTTTTGTAATAAAACAAAGCATTAAATATTTAAATCACTAAAATTTTGACAAAAAGTATTTCAGCATTTTAAATTTGAAATTATTTAGATATCAAATACAGATTTATGAAAATCTAAATATTTTGAAAAATCGCTTTTTTATTATCATGGAACAAATAAAAAATATAAACTAGCACAAAATATATTTTTTAATATTTAGTGTTAACAAAAAATACGATCTATCTATAAAATAAAGGTAATATAATATTAAAAAACATTTATCCAGTATTTTCTATATTCGCTTACTTTCCAAGTATTGATGTCTTATAATCATAGCTTATATCTTCAGCTAATTCTAGTTTTTCATTGACAGCATCTCATATCTATAAGACATTAAATTTAAGATTTTAATAAACTCAGTTTGAAATCTAACTGCCTGATTGTACCTCTTGTGATAGATCCCTATAATTATCAACAGTGAGATTTATAGAATTTGAAAAACATGCATTTATTCTATGTAACACTCTTATATTTTGAACTAATCTAATTTATTAAAGCAAATTAAAGATGGCTTTATTTAAAACAAAATAGGCGAATAGTTTCCTTTATTTCAAACATATACTCGAACTCTTGGTAAACCAATAATCAAATTTTGTTGTATTTATTAATTCTTGATATTATAATTTTTTATTAAAACCCAAACTGCATATGAATCCCTAATTTATTTTTAAATCGCCAAATATTATTAATTTCTTTTAGTTTGTTTGGAGATTTTCATTATTTCGAATATAATAGCGATTGCTTGTAAATTTAATAATTAAGATCTAAGGAATGCTGAGCATGAAAATTAGACGTTCCATTTGGATGCTTAAATTTTATTTTATTAGAATCAATTTTTTGTTGTGCTTGCTTAAGTGAAGCAACAATTTATGATAACTAAATTAGCCACTTTTGTTTCCTAAGATTTTATAAATGTCTATAATACTCAATGAAGACAATCTTTAAAATAATATTGAGTGATTTAAGAGAAGATGCTTTTTTGATCAGATTAACATTAGCTGCGCATAGTTTCCAGTATATACTCGATTAAGCATTTTCAACTTCAATTTTGATGTAAAAAATTTCAAAATTTTTATTTCGTACTGTAAAAATTTAGACCTTCTGGAATAGGAAATTTAAGGAATAAAATAAAAATTTGAAGTTAAAAATGCATAATTTGGAGTATTTATTAAAAACTATTTGCGACCAATTTTAATTATTTTTTATTTTAATGGTTGTATTTTCTATTGAAAGATTGTGATAAAGTAATATTTTAAGTTGTGGTCAATAATCAATAAAATAATATTTAGTACATTTTAATTATTGCATAATGAAATTATCTTTTTTTAAATCACTATGTTTACATATGGATTATTCGAGCATTTAACAAGATTCTTCATTAATTTGCAATATTTTAGTCCTTCTCATTGACCACGAAGTTTTTAGTTCTGATTGAAGTTGTGAAAATTTTGAAAAAGAATAAAGTAGAGAGGAATCATTTGAATTAAATAGAAGAGTTTTTTGTTTAAAATTTAACCTTTTTGTTGTTCCAAAAAGAATTATAAATTTAGAAAATAAAGGAAAGAATTTAAGAAAAGTTTAAGCTAAGAATTTATAAATATTTTAATGATAACCTATCTCGAGTCGATTGATTAGAAGAATGTTGATCTATTCATGTTTTATATTTAGCATTTATTTTCCCATTTTAATTCATGATAAAGCTCAATAATAAAATAAATTATTTGATATAGTTGTTTATAAGTAAATAATTTTTTTACTAATTAAATTAAATAAATTTCACTTTTTGTTAGCTGTGTGGATTTAAATAAATAAAGTTAAAATGCTTACTCAGAACTTCCAATAAATTCCTTGATCTTCCTCATTAATTCCTACATAAAAAATTAGATAATTAAATCAAATAATTAATTACATTATTAACTTCTGCTTTCTCTTCTTCTCCCTCCATCACAGTATTTCCTTTCTTTTTCTTTGGCTTCTCTTTATCTTTTATTTGATATTTGCTGACTGCTTTTTGGATTTTGCTTTTGAGTTCTAAAATGTAAAGATGAGTAGCAAATAAGGAATATAAACTACTTTGTCTCTCAGCAAGCAAATTTTGGAATTCAATTTCGAAGCGTTGTACTTCCTTCGGATCATTGATGAAAGGGTACCAGTAGTCTTCGTTTCCAAGTATGCTGAATCTCTTCTTCAAACTTTCGTCCATGTCGTCATAAAACTCGTAGATATACACGCCCTTATTATCGAGATCTTCTTTATCCTCTAAGAACTCCAAGTTTCCACTTAGTATACATTTCAAAGGATTTTTGCTAAATGAAAATTAATCAATTGATTAAATTAAACTTACATAAAATCAATTTTATCTCCATTTTCATCAGATGCAGTCACTTTTAACTTATTTGCTCCTATTGTTAGATCGTTATTTAAACAGACTAAAAAACCTGCTTACCTTCTCAAGTCATCAAATTGTACACTTTATTTCTTCCTGATTTCAAAGTTACTTTTGATCCTTCAATTGTGCACAGCTTCTTACCATAGGAAACAGTTATACTTTTGACTCCTTCTGACTTGAAATGGGCGAATGCGTTATACACCATAAGCAGCGGAAGGTTTGTGTTGCTTTTTTCAAATTCGTTAGGAAACCTTGCTTTGCAAGTTTTCTCGAAAATATCTTCGAATAAGCTTTGAATACTTTCTTTATCTCAGTCAGATTCTTCACTGTTATTAGAGCGAATTCTCAATCAAAACTTTGGATGATTTGCTTTGAAATTGTGAAGATGTCCAAGATTTCTAACAAGTCTCACAACTGCTTTTGGCTTTAGTTTAATTTCTTCTGACTCCAAACTTTTATCAAGTTGTCTGTAAAGTTAAACTTAAAATTTACTCATTGTATCGAGAGATAAGATTCTTAAGTGAAAAGGGGCATTTATCTTTGCCATTTTTGAATTCCTTGAGCTTGCTTGACAAGATTGATACTTTCAGATAGTTTTGTTTTTCTTTGTTTTTAAATATGACTTAGATAATAATACTTACTTTTCGAAAGTTCTAACTTTGTAACGAAGTAGTTTTCTCTGACTCCTTTTATGACCTTTTTATCATTAAGCACAGACTTAAATATTGACTCATTTAGATTTTCTATTGACAGTTTTATAGTTGCTTCATTTAGACAGTATTGCGAGAATATTTTAAGAACTCGATCTTTGTTGTTATCAAGATCATCTTTCATTCAGTACAAGCTGAGTATAAGACATCCTGAATCTTGTTGAGACAAAGAAATGCAAAGAGTATTTATATTTGCTTCACTAGTAATTTTCTCTCTAGCATCACCTTCAGAAATATTTATTAGAGTAAATTCCTGTTTATTTGATATTAGCTCATTAATTTTTAATGAATTCTCATTGAGTTCTTTAAGTTTATCATCAGTAATCTCTCAAGAACAAATAAATATAGCTTTATTTTTCTCAATATTAAAAGAAAGAGCAATTTGATCTTCTTTTAATAGTTTTGGATATATAATGTTTTGAATATCATCAACCAACTTTTCCTTATCATCAAAATTCTCAATATTTGCTAACAATTCGAAATCAATTTCTTTGAGTCTATAATTTAAGTTAGAAATAATACAACTACTTACTTTATTGATGAAACATATTCTTCTAAATCTTTTTGTATTAATTCAGCATTAAAAACTGAAACGTTCATTTGAATATTTTCTTTATTTATTGAAATAGAATCTTCAATAATATAGTCGGGATTAAAATAATAATCTGCTGATTTTAATTTTTGAAAGAAACAATTTTGACCAGGCAACAATGAGCTCGAAGTTATGTAAGACTTTAAATCATTTGGAATTGGCACATTTATTGATGTTTCAGTATCCATATTTTTAGTTGAGATTTTTATTTGCTCAACAACTTTCTCAATAATTTCACTTAATCCATTAATCTTATAATTTTTATCACTTCCAAAGATTTCTATTGGAAGCAAATTATAAGGTATAATTTCATCATTAATTTTTATAACCAACTTTGGAATTCTCTCATCTGTTAAATTTCCATCAACATCATTAGATGTAAATCTAGCATCCTTAAGCTTTCTTTTAAGTCTCTTCATATCAATAACTTTCTGATTGCTAACCTTAATCCTCAACAAATCTGCATTATCTTTCCTTTCAGTAACATCAAATGCATGCTGAACCTCCTTGACGTCCTGCTCCCTCACATCAGTCCACTTGCCTCTTCTCTTTGCAAACAAATACACAACGTATTTCCTATAAAACATCATCCGCCCAAAGCAACAATTCCATAAGCAATTCTCCATTCCATAATTTTTCTTCCCAATAAATCCCTAATACATTTCTGTATGTAAAAATCACTTTGGTTTTGTGAAGGATGGAATATATAAATGAATGAAGGAAGATGGAGATTTGTGATGAAGAGGGATGGGGAGAGGGTAAATTTGAAACTGAGAATTAGAGATGGATATATGATTATTTGGAGAAAGTTATTGAATACTTTTAAAGGAGAAAAAAGATGTGGTGTAGTGTTTAAGTTAGATTATGATGGTGTTTATAATATGATTGATTGGGTATTTAAAGGAATTAATAATACGCTTATTTTACAGATTTTTGGAAAATATTGCTACTTTTCAAGTATTTAATTAAATGAGAAGTAACGAAGAATGAAAGAGCGAAGGTAAGTTATCAAAGATTTGTACTTAAAATAATGTTTTGAGATTGTGAAGCAAAAATAATAGTTTTTAATATATAATTATGGAGGTATTTTTAATGATAAAATCTTGTCTAAATTAGTTAGAAAATCTTCGTTTGTTTATTCAAATCTAAAATAACTATTTAAAGCATAATCTTCTGATTATTCTTTTTAATATAGATTTAAATTAATAGAAAGATGATTTGTTGCATTTTCTTTTAAAATTACACGCTATTTACTATTTTCTTTGATTTTAATTTACTTGACTTAAAAAAAATATAACATTATTAAGAAATTTACATAGTACTGTTTTAGAAAAAAATTCAAAAAATTATTCAAAAATCAAATTAAAATTTAAAGCAATAAATCGCTGAACAAACCTATAAGAAAAAGTAATATTTGTATCATTTAAAATTCTACTTAAAACTACAAAAGTTTTGATTTATTAATTTTAATCAAATAGACTTTATTTTTTTAAAAGATCAACCATGAATAATCTATTCGTACCTTAAGATTTCTATCATTTCTTTCTTGTGTTCTGTTTTGATAATATTAGTTTTCTTTGAGATTCTTCTTGGGTTTTCTTCAATCCTGGAATTATCTGATGAGTTGCTTTCTGAACTGTCTAAATTTTAAAATTATTTTCTCTTCAATTTCTGATTAAATTATGAGTTTTTCAATGAAATATCTAAATATTATATCTAACTACTGTTTCTTGAAATATATCCTTCTTTTCAAAGTAAAAAGTATTTAGATATTTAACTATACTCCGTTATTCTCGATAATTAGCATAAATTTAATTTTCACAATTAGATGCAACTTCACACAATATAAGTTTCATCTAAAAGTAATCCTCCTTTACGACCTCGCTTATTCTTAGTTTCTATTTCCAAAACTTAATCAAGCCTAATAAAAACATAGGTATTTTATAATCAAAATAAAAATCAATAAACGAATAAATCAATGATTATATGATTATAAATGTGCCAATAAAAGTATTCTGTTTTCTTCTTCAGAACCTAACAACTCTTCCAAATAACTCCTGCCATTGGATCCATCGTCCTTAGCACTTCCAAACAATAAATAAAGATCCACATTTGCAGACACATCTAACTTTCTTAACAATCTAAATCTATTCTTTCAAATAAACTTAAATAATCTGAAAATATGCTGATGTGGAAACTAAAATATTTGATTGTTGAAAATGCAATGAAAACATGCATATTTGGATTCACATTTTACGACTGATTGATTTGGTATTTTAATATGCACTGAGTTATTTAGCAAATTGGCTATTAATAGAAATATATTTTAAATATGTATAAGAAAGCAAGGATAGCTAATAGCTCATGCACATTTAAGGAAGAATGCTTTGGATCATTTATAGTTCATTTTAGAAAAAATTAATGTATCGTTTACATTTCTTTCGTAATTAAGGATAGGAGTTTTTCTATTTTATATTGCCTTTTAGTGTGTAATTATAAAAAAGACTGAATATTGGAACAATTTGTTGTCCAGCTGTAAACAGATATATATTGTAGGAATCATTTATAAAAATAATATAAATAAACATTTATGAAGTATATTTAGCAGACTTAAAAATTCATTTTTTTAAACTCCCTAAAAATAGCAAGGCTAATTAAATTTTAATTTGAGGGTTTAAACTAAAGTTAAATTCTGATAAACTTCATTTATTTTACACAGATTTCAAAAAGATTGATAAAGAATATATAAGTTACTCATTATTTTAGACTTATTCCAGCTATTAATATTTTAAATTGGGAATTAAGGTATTAATACAAACAGACCTAAAATATTATTTTAAAACAACTCTTTAAGTATTATTAGTAACAAATCAAAGCAATACACTTACTGTTTTTAAAGTTAAAATTTATACCTTTATAATTTTCATCTTTATTTTTTTGATGGCTTTTTAGACTCTTCATGATTAATTTTAATTTTAGATTTGTTCGAAAAGGAAGACTGAATAGGATTTTTGACCTCTTCTTGATTTACAAGTTGAGAATTTGTCCCACTGTCTTCTTCAGTTTTTGAAAACGTACCAGATGACTCGAATATTTCGATAAGTACTTTTGTAGCTTCTGGTGGTTCACTCATTTTAGTGTTTATATCACCTGTATAATTTGATTTTTTAGACTCTTTTGTATTGTTATTATTTATTGATTTTGAATCAGATTTTCAAAATTCTTGACTAGATGACGATCTATTTTTTGAAATATTATCACTATCATCGTTTGATTTAAATGTCCGAGAATCATCACTTGATATACTTCTACTTTTCTTATTTATTTTTACTATAATTCGGTTTATTTTTGATATTTTCTCTCTTGCGTTTGTTTCCTCTCTTCCTCTTTGCTTTACTCTCAGTTTCTTTATTCTCCCATCATCACTTGAGCTCTGCTTATGTCTTCTTTTTATGCCTTTTTTTGAATTACTCGAGCTGCTATTCCTATATAGCATAATGTTAAAACGCATATTTAAGAGGCAGAACTATGGTGATGCAAACATTAAATCATAACTGAGATTTTTCAGTGAGGAATATTCGTGGTGCTGCAAATGTGATAATAATACTAGAATTATTATATTATTTTATACTGAAATTTAAATGATGATGGATTTTATAGAGGATGGGGATTGAAAGAACAGAAAAGTTGATGGTTGAGTTTTGAAAGAGAACGGAGATTTTAGGAGTTGGTTTATCAGAAATCAGAGAAATGAAATTGCTGGAAATTATGGGTTTGAAAAGATATGCCTTGATTATTGTTGATTGGAGACTATGGGACTGAATTGCGATAAGTATCGAACTTGATGTTGATTCCAAGTTTATTTATTTTGAGAAAATTTTATTTGGCAACTGATTCTCTCGGGCTTTTGAAGTGGATTAAGAGTTGTTGAATTATACTTTTTAGAAAAGATGAATTCAGGAAATTATATTAAGCTAATAAAGAAGAAAAGAAAAAGTAATCAAATAGGATCATTGAGCTCAAAAGGACTATTAAACAAATGATCATTCTCCACATATGAAATGAAAGAATTTATTAAAGAATATTGTAAGTAAAATGAAAGCTTTCTTTTTACAATTGATAATGTTATGATACTTTGAGATTAAGTTTAGAGAGAAGGATAGTCATCTATAAAATCATATGAAGATCTATGAGAGACAAGGTGAGTCTTAGATATAAATGAATAACTTCTCGTCTTCCAGCTATGCTAAAACTTAATATGATGATACTCAGAAAAATATTCAAAATTGACTGGATGTGAAAAAAAGTATAAAAGTAACGAATTCAATGAATTAAAAGTTAGAAGGGATATTTTTAATATGGTTTAAAGTAAATGCGGAGAATAAGGTATGTTCTCTAAATGCGACTACTTCTAGTTTTAATAATAATCAATGAAATCAGCGAATGAAGTATTGAGTTTATAGAAATATCATATCAAAAACCTAACAAGCTGTCTATTATGAATCTGTAAAATTACTATGAGAAGAGATAGCATATATAGATTTTCAAGAATTGATGGTAATCACATTTTACTGGGTACTCTATTATTGAATCAACAAGGTAAGGTAATAGTGAAAGAGCGCAAGACTAAAAATTTTAGATTATTCAATCACTCCATAATTATCATCATTCGAAATTTTTATTAATTGAATGAAAGATCATTCCAGAACAGAACTTCGAAAGAAAAAGAAAAAACTAATAATCTAAAATAAACTTTTTAGATTTTAGCTGATATTTTACTCTTTATAAAACTAATTACGATCAATACATTCGTTATTTTAAGTATGTTGAAGAGGCAATTCATCGCATTCGCAAGACTCAGAGATTAAAAACTAATAATTTAAAATAGTATTTCAACCATAACTATTAACACTTAGTTTTATCAAATTTCTTAATTAATAAATGAATTCTCATTTATTGATACTATAAAAAATCATCTTAAATAAAAAAAACTCATTTGAAATTTTCTGATCAAGTTATGCTTAAAACTATATTTACGAAATTTTAATTAAATTAACAAATATTTAAAATGATAATAAGTATGCATATTATTCACATTATTCTTAAGATTGCGATGCTGAATTGATAATATCAAGAGAGTTAATATTCCCAGTTATCCGGAGTTGAAGGTTCTAACACTTTATAAGAGGATCAAATTCACTCCCTACCACCAAGAATTCTTCTCAAGTATAATGTAAGCTAATTCTTGCTAAAGACCATCTACTTGACGTGCTGCATACTATCGATACTGAATTAGTTTGCAACAAAATCTTACACAGTCACAACGAAAAACAAATAAAACTAAAGGTTGGATATGGTGAATATATTGAAGTCACTTCTCTTCCCAAATAAACACTTGATACTCCATATCGTTAAACAATTATAAGGATTTAAATCTTCTTGCTAAGCTAGAGGGAGTTCAGATTCTGATAAAAAAGTGAACATAACTAGAATTTAAAAGAAGCAGGAGAGAGTCAAAAATATTTTCAAAGAAAATAAAAATAAACTAGAGGATAACATATCCTAATAGATTTAGTGCTCGTTAAAAAAGAAGCAATAAAGCATAATTTTATAATAAAAATTGTTTCCGAACACTCTTCATAAGATGATCACGATCCTGATTTGATGGGAAGTTAGTTGCGAATAGGCACTTATTTTTATATGCTTTTATTTCAGAATTTACGGATGAGATATGTCGTAAAACCCTTAGCCCAAGTCCCAAATGACCAATTTGTTAAAAGAGGGGCTTTGAAAACAGGTAGAAAATGTTAATCTGTTGTTATCATTGTCCTATTATTAATATCATATCTTCATACAAAGCTATAAAAATTTAAAAGAAATTATTAGCAATACAACTATAAGTATAAGAGCAAAATAGTAGATAAGGAACAAAATGATATAATTGAGGCTCTTTAAGAAAAACTTTATATATCTACTTTTCCTATATAAAAAAATTACAAGATGCTGCTTTACATACAATTTTATTGAATCAAACTGGAATAAAGACAGTCAGCCTCAGAAATTTAGGATCAAATAAAATAAAGTTGGGGTTGCGAGCTAAACAAAGTTGTATAAAAATAATGTATAATGCAAACAATCAATTTTCCCTTAATTTTAATGTAGACTTTGACAAAGGGTTTTGCTGAGTTTGATCGTACTTTAAAAACAACAGGCACTTTTCTGAAGTACAAACTATTTATCTATGTGAGATTTCCAATATGTTAAAGATTATTAAGGTTTTAAATCACACTTATACTCATCTTATCATCGCTCTAACCCATCCTCAATTTCGCCTCGAGTTATAATCATAGTTCCTCAATTTGCTTCTTCATCCTTTATACTTACCTCGCTCGGTGCTACCTCACAATTAGACTAAGATCCAAAGAAGCCCTCGAACATTTTAGTAAAAACAAAGTATGAATTTCAGAAGAGAAAATTATTTAAAAAATCGATATCACAATAATTTCAGACGATTCAAAATTAGAGTCATAATCAGTGACCGTCATAAAATCTTGCGAAATTTAATATTCAATTAAAAAAACACATAATCACATTTAAATCACGCTCAGATTTCGAACCTAGTTGCTTACTTTCTTAGTTATTATCAACTGATGTAAATTCTCAGACAAACTAGTTGAAAGTATTATATTTTGTAAATAATCATTAAATGCTCGTTGATAATAAACTAACTAAGATCTCAAATGTATTTTAAGTTTAGTAAAATGTATCAATATTATCAAGGCTATTCTTACTTTGTCTTCGATAAAAAAGAGAAATTTTAAAAAGAAATATAAAAATGTGATATAATTAAACATCTATTTGCTTCATATGTATAAAAAGATTATGGGAGTCTAAAATAAAACTTTGTATTTTATTAAAATCCGAATAAATTCAACTCCAAATCAGAGGCTTAAATTTTGTCTGTCAAAATTATACCTTTTGTCATAATCGCTCTTTTCTCTACTATCTTGAGCTGATTTCTTTTTGGATCGAGGAGTGGATCTATTTGACTCAGAAGATGAAACTCTGATGTTGACTTTCAAATCCTTCTTGCGAGCTTTCTTAGCCTTTTTAACTTCCTCTTGTTCGCTTTGAGACTCTGAAGACTCTGATTGTACTTTTTTGATTTTCCTTTTCTTAGGCTTTTCTTGACTGGAATGCTGACTATCGCTTGCACTGTCAGAATCTGAGTCAGATGAGTAGCGCTTGACTTTCTTTTTGATTGCGGGTAGTAAATGAGAAGAATTTGATTCTGAATTACTCTCTAAAGGAAAAGTTAAATTGTTATCATATGAGAGTAAAAATAAAATCAGCATTTTTAGTCAAAATTTGTGCATTATGTTTTTGGTATCTTCCATATTTAAATATCTTGATTATAGAATTAACAAATGATATTGTTTTAAATATATTCAAGAAGTAATTATTAAATCATTTTAAGCTTAAAAATATAAAGTTTAAAAAGTGTGAAAGATAATATGTTCTGATCTTTTACGATAATAAAAACTCATAAAGATTTTATTGATATAACTATTTTTTTAAAGAAATATATGCTTCATCAAATGTAAAGATCCTTACCCGAGTTTCTGCTTGAATTCTTGCCTTTCCTAACTTTATGATTTGTATGCTTATAGTCATTTTTATTTTATTTCTTTATGCCTAATTAAAAATCAAATTAAATTCAAGATTTATAGACTATTTTAAAGTAATTTTGCTTAACTACCGTCATACTTAAATAAGCTAAAACAAAATGAATGAAAGCATAGGAACTATTCAAATGCGATATAGAAATAATAAAACGATATAATACACTCTTTAAATAATTAATTCTGATAGAAATAAGGGTCTTTTTTTTAATTTAGCATTAGTTTTGGAGCTTAATTCAATCTCAGATTTCTGTACCTTATTAAAAATAAAAAAACAACAAAATTAATAATATATTCGAAAACTTGCAAAGATAAGTTTTTTAAAACAAAAATTATTAGCCTTTTTACGAATAATTTCTCATATTTCTTTTCTTATTAATATAAACAACAAATAAATTAATATTTTGAGCATCTTTTTTTACTTGAATTAGATTGTTATAACTATTGAATAAGAAATTAATTTAATGGATTTATGGGAATCCATAAATCAAGGATGATTAACAGAGTTAGATTCCTCAAGGAAAATAATTTATCAATTGAAAAAATCAATGAATGCAAGAGATAATATCTAAAAGTGTCAATAAGGCAAAATACAAGAGTAAACAGCTGAGGTCTGCTCACTTTTTACATTTTCAATGCCATGGTCAGATAAAATATTAATTTTCGATGAGATCAGAATTGCTTATTGAAGTTAGATGATGATATCCAGTATGATAACTGAAAACCAAGTTTCTGCTGATAAGCAATCTGAATTTAATAAGAACAAACTATTTTTGTGTCTGAGTTATTGCGAGACGTAGAAATAATACTTGAAAATTAAAACAAAATAAATTTGATTGAAAATTTAAATAAATATCTTTTTAGTATTAAATAAATATAAAATTGATAGTTAAGCTCCTCAAGTAAAAGAAATTAGCTTTAAAATTTTAACTTCACATTTTTATGATTTTAATAATCTTATTTATAATAAATTTTGATTTATGAATGAAACTGGAATCTTGATTCATAATATTAAGATCTTACTAATCATGAATGCCTTATTTTTAAAGTGGATTAAATAAAAATAATATATTAATATGACTTACGGTATTAGATTTATTTCATCAACATTCTTCTTCCATCTTTTATCTTCTTGCTTACCTTTATTCCCTCTCTTCTTTTCCATTTTTTAATAAAACTTATTTAATATTATAAAATTTAT
>JAQGFW010016667.1:0-13038 GCA_030463445.1 Euplotes aediculatus
CCCCAAAACCCCAAAACCCCAAAACCCCGTTCGGTCGATTTAAAGCTGAAAGTTTAAATAATTAATATTATTTATTCAACAGCATTGCGGTTACTTAGCAAGATGGAGGATCAAGCAGTTGGAAAAGTTGACGAAAAGACAGGGCAGATTGACGCTCCGACGCTCAAAATGCTTGGATTGCCCAATCTCAGAAAGTTAGATACCACAGAGGAGATGATAGATGCAGACATGATCCAGAGAACAAGAGACAGGACTGCAAAAAAGATACAGGAAATGAGCGAAAAGATTGACTCTTACCTTGAAAAAGCAAACTTAGACGACCTTTCGAGAGATCCAGATATTGTAAACGAGCAGATCGAAAGAGCTGAAAGACAGATGCATAGGATTGCTAAGTTTATATGGAAGGAGATGATATCTGATGATGAAGATGGAGATAATGAAGACTCAAAAACAGCTTATGTTCAGAAGCTCGAACGTGCTAAAGATGATTTAATGCAAGAAATAAAAAAAGGTAATCAATAGAAATTTCAAATTTTAAGTATTTGAATGATACGATTTAGCATATATGATATTAAAATGAATCTTGATCTCATTTAAATGCTTTAGTACAAAAGAGAAAAGAAAAACTTGCAACAAAATATTATCAAAACGAAGAATTAAAAGAAATTCAGCAAAATATAAATAAAGTTACTAATATTATTTCTAATTTAGAACAAGAATGAACTGCAAACAAAGGTAATATGAATCATTTTTTAAAAACAATAACGCTAACTTTTAAAGTAAAAATAAAAGATTATTTTTAAAGTACTTCAGAGTTGAGTAAAATTATAAATCTTTAAACTCCCTCTTCATAACTTCATGAATTCCTTTCAATGCTTATAATTAAATTTAAATAAAATCAAATGTTTTGTTAATAAAAGATGCTATTTAATCACAATATTACAACTTTGAGTTATGATATT
Source organism: Euplotes aediculatus (assembly GCA_030463445.1). Taxonomy (NCBI): domain Eukaryota; phylum Ciliophora; class Spirotrichea; order Euplotida; family Euplotidae; genus Euplotes; species Euplotes aediculatus. The sequence continues at coordinate 963 of JAQGFW010016667.1, forward strand.
GATATAACAATTATTATTTATGTTAAAATATTCATTGGATATCAAATAATATTATTGATTTTTTGCTAATTACTATTGTAAAGTTTGTTTTATGAAGGTAGCTCCCGACGAGTGGAGGCTGTTGATGGGAAAAATTAACATGAGAGACAATTTTACGCTTTCATTTTTACCCAAACGAATATTTCCTTCGAACTTGAATAAAAGTGGATATGATATTTAGCTCCGAACAAAGGAAAATTTATTTTTGGGAACGAGAAAACGATAGATGAGGCATTCTAATAACTTGCCTCAACTTTGTGATATCATGGTCATTAAATTTTTGTACTTGGAATGGCTGTATCCATGAAATTAAAGGAAATTTCATCATTTTAACTAAATAATTTGTCATTATGTTATCTGATATATTAAAAAGATACATTTGCTCATGTTATCTTTTTTAGTCAAATAAATATCTTATTATTTCGAGAATTAGTTTTATATATAACAATCCAGTTATGATAAATTTAAACTTGATACAAACTATTGACCTCATTTTATTTTGAAAACATCTTTGAAAATAATTTTTTTAATTTTAAATTTTGAATCTATTTAGCTTCCATTTTCAGTCTTTCTTATTTTAATTTGTTGCATTTATATAATTGTATCATTAATTTTAACTTCATCTACTTAAGATGTTTTTGAAGATAAACTGAGTGCTAAAATATCCTAATTTCAGACTTGAAGTTTGATTAAAAGAATAAAGATATTTTTTATACTTCAAATTAGTCATTAATTTACAAAGTTCAACAACAATTGTGATTAGTTTAAAATAAATTTATCAGAATTAAAAACAAACCTACCATCTTAATTCCTAACTTAATCTATAGAATTACTATTGTCACAAGACGAGACAGTCGTGCAGCAAACCAAATTTAAAAGCATAGAATCCGTAATTTACTTTTTTGACATCTTTAGCTCGAAGAAGTACTTAAGTATGTTTGGGAAGCACTCAACTCTGAAATACGTAAAATTGAATATGAATCTGGAATAAGAGGGAGACTTACCAATGCAAATTCAAGTAATACTTTTTTGATTCTGATTTAAAAATTGAAGAAAAACTGATGAACCTAAATTATGAATTTCAATCTTTTCTTTTGATTTATTTTATATATTTCTGAGCTTTAGATTATTTTCTCTCAGTATTTGATAAATATTTATAATTCTTAATTCATTCTCTTATTTGAAAATGAAATTGTTGGTGATTTAGTATTTAGAAGAGATTTTACTAAACATTTATTAAATTCATGAAAGATGCAACATCCAATTTATATCTTCAAATTTAAATCTGAATCCTGTTTAATTAAAATATTGATTTTATCAATTCATTTTATAGAAGAAACAGACTTAGATGAAAGTAAAACTACAATAGAAAGAAACATTTTGAAGTGAAAAGAATCAGTTAAATCTATTTGAACCATTCATGAAGATATTATTCTTCAATTGAGCGAAATAAGCGCTGAAGGTAATACTCATTTAAATTTAATTTTATGTTTCAGCTCAATAAAATAACTTATAGATTTCGACTCAAAAACTAAAAAATCAGCAACTTCATTATCACTTGTGGACTCTGAAGAATTTGAGATTTTTAAATAAAACTTGTAAGACTGTCCAATGCATTAATGCCGTAGTCATTATATAATACTTGAGCTTCCAATTTATTTTAGTGCAAAATCTATCAAATTTGGCACAAAGTAAATGATGATAATCAGTTGATTTCTGAATTTTTTGAAAATTTATTAACATAAAGTAAAAAAACTAATTGAATACAAAGACCTTAACTCCAATATTAAACAATATAAACTTAAGTAGATACTTTAAGAATAACATAAAATTTAGAATTTTGATACATAGTAAAATATTTAAACTGCTTAATGATTTTATTTTTACTCTAAATATTGAAATAATGCATTTTCATTTTTAAAAAATACTTGATTTTATAATAGAAACTTTAATGCAATTTATCAATATTAAAACCATCTTAGGATTTTATTTATATTTTAAGTAGTTAAAATTCATCTTTAAAATTCTCTCTCACAATTCTTCTATTATATTAGTAAGCAAAAGAAGTGATAAAATTAGTTAATTTACAATTCCAAATCAATATGATTATAAAATCAAACACAAAATTTTATATTGATGTAATTTTCAATCAGCTAAAAATTTTCAAATTAGGTTAATTGTTAGCTTATAATTACTCTAAGTTAGTTTTGTGATCACATTTGAAATAAAATGAGATAATAAGATTTAATGAGAATAATAGTGGCTTATATGATCAAAAAGACATATATTAAGCATATTCAACCAAACATTCATATCAATAAATCCTTTTGCTGACTTAATTTTCCTTAAATATTATTTGTTTTTGGCAAAACTTAAAATAGAAATATAAAAACCTATAAATCTAAAGCTTTAAATTATATGTTTAATATTCTTAGATTTTTAAAATAAAGTATGCTATAATTTTAGACTAGAACTCTAGTTTTTTAAATATAAAATAAAAATTAAATTATCATTGTTTTCCTATTTTTATTTTTTTGGATAAAAAACATTTAGTCTTACTTATTATAAAAATTAATGAGTTATACTACTTATTTTTTAAACAACAGTAATAAAAGTTGTTATTCCCCAAAAAGAGGTTTTTGAACTTTTTAATAGGGAAAAATGACCTCACCCAATAGTTAGAGTTTTTAATATTTAAATTCTACAAATATAGTATTTTATATTAAGATGAAGGAGAAAAGTTTCAAAAGAAAATTAGTACATCTTAAATAGGCCATTATTTGTTGTTAAAAAACTGAATTCATTAAACTTGTAAAATATAAAAACATTCTTGCTGCATCATTTTTTTATCTTCAAGGACTATAATCAGATATAGAATTCAAGAAAAGAAGAACTAATTAATGCTACTCATAAAGTGAATACTCTTACCCTCCACAATACAAAAACTTATTTTACTATTTCATTTGAAAATAAAATCTTGATTTCGTAGATTTATAATCGAGCATTTGGCTATGCTGTAACAATCATTGAGATTATTATATATAAAACTTATAAAATTATTGAAAAAAAACAAAAAGAAATCATGGAGTTTACTTCAAAAATTAGTTATCACTTCATGAATACAAATTTTAACTATTAGGAGAAGTAATTATATATTTCTCAAAAGCTTTCTGATATTTTTTGAATATAAAATACAAGAATTTGTAGTGATAATATAAAACCCAGAAACAAATATAGTTTTGAGTTAAATGCAATAATAAGCATGGATTAGACTCTTTTGCTTTTAAATGTGCCACATCAATTACTGAACAAAAGATTAAATCAAAAGTTAAAATAACAACACAAAGACAGCAAAATTGAAGAGTAGCTACTATCTTATCTCTTGTTGCATGAAACAGTAAAAATATAATGTTGAAATGGGCAACTAAAGTATAGAGAAAATAGTTATGTTTTAATTAAATAAAATAACTTTTTAGTGTTAGATAATTCAACTAATCATCAAACTACTAAAGTAACAGAAAGGCTAAAAGAATGCCAAACATCTTTTTCAATGATACCAAATGATCTAACTTCAAAACTACATCCTTCAGATATTAGTTTTAACACACTTTTTAAAGAAAGTTTAAAAAAATAAATGCTCAATCACTGCATTTAAAATAATAATGTTAAGCATTAAAAAGCACAATTATAAAATGTGTAGATGAAATTTAGAATTCTGAATAATTAATTGCAAATAAGGTGATACTTAATTTATTTAAATATTCTAAAATCAGTTGTTCATTAGATGGAATTGAGGAAGATAAATTTTGAGGTTTTGAAGTCTTAGAAAATGGAGGTGAAATTGTTGAAATAGAAGAAGTATTAAACCAAGATGATGAATATTAACAAGCAGTAAATCAGAATAGTTATTATAAAATTATCATTTTAGTTACAAGAATATAATTTTTGAGGAGATATGACAACGGCCTATTTTTTATAAATATATTTTACAGAAGAATTATGGCAAAGGATATGAATATTTAATTTTTAGAAAAGTTTGATTTTATATGATGAACTGTAAGAAATAAGCCAAGAGAAACTAAGAATATATTTCCAAAGTGTTTAAGAATAAAAAATTCCTTAATTTCTATACTTGTAATAAAACTTTTAAGCATAAAACTTTTATAATAAAACTATATTTAATAAAAGCTTAAATATTTTAAAAAAATAAAATAAAAATTTAATGCTGCTTAGCTATATATTGACAGATATACTAAATTATTGATAAATAATTCATCAAGTGCTAAATGTGATAATTTTATATCATCGTTATTGTATTTGAAAAATACAATATTTTTTATGAGTGAGTTAAATAAATAGTTTTATTTCTCTATTTTGACTCTTTTGTTCAATACTTATAGTTGACCTAAACATCAACCTGAATTACTTATAGTTCCTTTACTATAAAATTCTCAATTGTTCTAAATAAGTGATATAGTGCTGTTTGATAGCTGTGATAAACTCACTCAAATAACTATTCGTTGGGACGACTTGACTACGATTTACAAAAAACTGCAAGAATTGGAGGTAATTTATTTGATTTACTTTTAGAATTTTATCGAGACAGAAAACAAACAACTTTCTGATCTTTCAGTGCAGTCTGAAGATTTGGAAAAAGATCTGGAGACTTACAACTGGGCAATAAATATAATTAACAAATAAAGTTCAAGAAGATCTTCTTAAAATTCAAAGTAAGATTTTGAATACGCAGTAGTTGTTTTCTAAATAAATATGAAATATTTGTAATGTTTCTTTAGTAAAAATAGCTTTACAAACTATTTTGAAGAATATAAAATTTATTCAAAACTGAGTTAAATTTATTCATAGTAATTAATATTTCTAAATAATCTTGAAAAGAAACTAAGTATTATATTTTAACATGATGGATAATCAACGTCATTTTAATCAGATACAATTTATTTAAAGAATTGAAGATAAAATTTAGCTTTGTATTTAATTTCTATAGGTATACTAAATTATCTGAAAGATATTATTAAAATACTTAAATTTCACTAAATTCAAAGTAAAATATTATGATAAAATTTAGATTATTATTTCTCCATATATACACTTACAATTTAGTTTCCAAAACCCCAATTAATAGGACCTATATTGGTAATATAAAACTTGATTCTAATAAATTTGCCTATGATTATTAAAGTGAACTTAGTAAAAAGCTATAGAACTTTGTTAAACTTGAAACTCCAGCTTTATTCTATTTAATTTAAAATCTCTTTGGCTGATGATCTTTTGTTCTACTTGATTTCATAAAATATATGTGGAGATTCATTATGTATTTTTAGTAAAACTATTGATAAAGGTGCTCTCGAAAAGCTTCAATAAATTCATTTTAAATCTAATTGATTTTGTACAATTATTCAGTCAGTCAATTTTTACTATATTGCTTCATGGGTTTCTTCTTTTTTGTTGGCTTTGTATCGATATAATGAAAAAACTGGAAAAGCACGCCATTTTCCTGCTTTCTCATTATAGCACAATAATAATTTTTAGTATTATTTTATGCAACACAAAATATCCAATTTTTATAAACAATTCGAGTAAAAGAAAGTTATTTTAGTAAAAGCAACCATACTCTATAGATATTAATTATTTTTATTCTTCATTAGGTGCAAAGCAATATTTATTAAAATAAGTAAAAAATTGAATTTCTGTACAGTAATATCGGTTTACTCTAATACCGATTAAAATTCTATACCCGTTGTCTTTGACCTTCTTAAAGTTTTAAAGATATTGCTCATTTGAGGCTTTGTTGAAGGATTTAAGGTAATTCAATTCTGTATGTATCTATATTCACAGCTTTTATTTTCAAATGAGAAAGACTCTCAAGCCCAAAGTCTGTAAAATTCTTATTTATAAAGACGATTGAGTATATCCAGAAAACTTGAACCAATTGAGTATATGCAGAAAGTATTTTAAAGTTCAAATTATAAGTCTTGCTTCAGACCCGCTGAAAATAACTATTTGAGCTTATAATAGTGAGTTGATTTTTGATATGAACTAAGTAGCACTACTCAAACAATCAATCACAAATGATTTTTATATTGTAGACTTTAGTATATATGGAAGTTTTCATTGAATCTGTCTGAGTGCTCTTCTTTGATCAAAGAGATAATAATTAATAATTAATGTATCAGTCTTTTGGATTGACGAGTGGGCAGTTTGTGCCATTGAACATGACATTGTTATCGACCAAGCATTACCCACCATTAGAGAGACCCAAACGAAAACTATATTTGCATTTATTTTATTTAATTATTATGTCAATTTAACATTATCTTATTGTTTATTAAGTATGATGAAAATAAGTTTATTTAATCAAAAAATGTTAAGTATACCTGTTATTTTAACTGAATTCTTTTCAAGACATTGATATATTAAAATATTTATACTAACTTTTCAAGATCGAATTTAAATTTCTTACTATATTTTTAAAAGCTCAATTATTTGTATAGTTAATAATAAACAAATCATACTATATCATCCTAATTATGCTAAATATTCAATCGAAAGTAATTCAAATATTTTAGTTTATTGAAGGAGATAAAATTTAATAATCATATTAAAATTTTATTTTACTTAAGTTGAAACAGTAATGAAACTTTTATTATCTGATTTTAGGAATTAAACAATTGATAGTAATTAGCTTTCATAAAAATAATTGTACAATTCTTGCAATTCATATGAAGGAGATAAAAACTAATAACTAAAAAAACAAGTTTATTTAAATCAATTTTGATGCCTAATTTAAGAATAAAAGTGTTTTAAAGCTTTAGCTATAAAATAATTTAAAATATTTTATATTCAAACTATTTCTTAAATTTGATATTCCTAATAGATATCAAATTATTACATTAGCAACTTATTTATTTGTAATCTTCTTGAGTAAAATTTGCGTTTATCCTTTACTTCAAGAGGAGAATCTCGTCAGTTATAAAATAAAAGATAAAGTAAGTATAAAAACTCAGTTGAGTCGTTGTCCAACAAGTCTTTTTGTTTTCACCCCAACCTCTGCTATAGACTACCCTCAGTATAAGAACAACAAACCATTTGTTGATAATTACAACATCGAAGTCGATTGTTTACAAAGACTTCAGCAAAAGACTGCCAACTTGGAGTCTGGCAAAAGCAACTTTAAACAAAAAGTGGAGAACAATTCAGAAGAGATCAAACAGGTCAAAGAATTTGCAGCTGATGAACAGCTTGCCACCTCTGCCATTAAAGACCTCATCATCCAAATTAATGAGAAATTACTTACAGTTGGTTTATAACCTAAATTTACACTTTGCCGAAAAGAGCATTATAGTTATTTTGTTTGTGACTGGTATAATATATCGTATATTTATAAACATTTACAACTCATTTTGTAATTTTAAGAAAAATATTGTACTAACTTCAATCATAGTTTAACTTGTAAATTTTAATTTAGTTGATGATATTTTGAACATATTAAATAGAAATTTGATAATGTTCCCAATTTCGCCAAAAATTTTAGTAATAGCAGATTTCTGTTAACATTTCAAACTTAAACAAATAATTATATTAAAAATTAAAATTTGGGAAAAATTAAATCTGATTTCTGAAAAGATAGACCATAATTTAATTTCAATTTTCTTAAAACCTTAAAATTATTAATTTTTAAAATTTGAAATGCTACCAAAAATTTGGTATTTTCTAAAATTTTACAAATTCTAACTCTTCTTTATTGTCAATTCTCTATTTATTATTAAACAATAAAATAGTTTAAAATAATTTATTAAAAGTTGATTAATATTTTGAAATCGTTTTAATTATAGATATTCATTAATACAACTTAATTATCGATAAAATAAATATTCAAAAGTATAAAAGTTATTTTAATTGCAATAAAATACTTAGAAAATATGTATTAAAAAAATAAAATTTTATGAAATTTATGTACTGAAAATAGTAAAAATAAAATTTAAAGTCAAAAAGTAATGTATAAAAATTAACTCAAATCATTATTTTACTTGAAGAAGAAAAAAATTTCATCATACTCAAGTGCAAAAGCTCATCTAATTTATTTTGAAACTAAATCATAAATATGCTATAAAAAGTTTTTATTAAAACAGTGAAATGAAATCAAAATTGAATTCAATAGCAATTTAATTATAAAGTAATACACTTTATCTTTTTTTGCATCCTTACTATATAAGAAACATCTTTTCATTTATGGTAATAAAATTAAAATTTTAGTTAAAATCAAATTAATTTTAAATAATAATTAGCATTATGATCCTATAATGCACATGTTAGTTAGTTGAAAATTTTTTAATAAAAAAATCTTTAGGTGATCAAAAATTTTAAATTATTTCTGACTGTTTAACTTTATACAACTGATATAAGTGTTTATACTGCCTCATTAATGAATTTTAAATTCTTTGAGTAGTGTCTTATATTTTTTGAACCTGTATCGAAGGAATGCGATTTAGCTTTGTTTGATATATAGTTTTATTACATTTCATTTTCCTGTTTTTTCTTTATTTTCTACTTCATTTTTTCTAAAATTTATTTTAGTCATTATGTGTATTTACTAAAATTCATGAATAATTAGTAAATTTTAAGTTTTATCTCTTTAAATGTAAACAAGTTCTTAGCTAGCTTTTATAATGTTTAACTTAATTTTTTCTTCTATTAAATCAAGCCATTTTTAATTATTTCTAACTATTCAATTTTTACTATTTTATTTACACTAACTTTAATATAAAAGATCCAATATAATAAAAATAGTTTGTTTGAACTTATGTTAATTTCATTTTTATTGTACAATACTTGATTTGTGTTATTACTTACACTCCTCAACATACTAATAAGTGTCTCATATTCAGTAATTAAACCTTTTTATTAATTTTGATATTATTTTATTTATTATTATCTATCTTTGCAAAAAATAATTCCTCAAATTCAAAAATTTAAATGACTTTATAGACATTTTAAACACATTTTATAATCAGAGTAAAAAATAAAATGAATTGAACCAATATGACAATTTTATACAATTTTGATAACTGTGTATCTTTCAAATATCAGTCTTTTTGATTTGATTAATTAGTTCATAGTTAAGTTTTGATAATAGTTTAATAAAAATTAAAGTATTTTAAATGGAACCTGTCGTCTCCTTTATAGATTACTGTTTATAGGTGGTGCTTAGAACACAAAAACACTTGTGCTTAACCACAGACGGCCTGAAACTAGTAACTAGAGTATTCAATTATTATTCTGGTCTTTCTTTCCAGAATGAGGAAATGGAATAGAGGAAGAAACAAAACCATATTGAAAGTCGCTTTTGATATAAATAAACTAAGATTTATATCCAATATCTTGCCATAAAAAATATAGTTTTCTTTCAACAGTAATCATTGGAATATAATATTTGCGATTGCATTTTTTTAAAGCAAATTGGAAAATAGCGTAACTCGAACAATTTTAATAATTTTTTTACTTAGCATTCAAAATTGTTACCTTATAGCTTGATGTCTGATTTTAATAGTTTAAAATTTAATTTACTGATGTTTCGAAATATTTAAAACAGATTATTAATTTATAGAGTATTATGAAATCAAACTTAGAAAAATTAAAGTTACTCTTTTTTAATATTTATCGAATGATTTAGCCTCAATATTTTAGTTTTGAATATCAGCTTTTTATCAAAATTAAAGTATGATTATTCTCCAATTTTTATCATAATCTCAACGCATTTTTATGAAAGAAAAAACTTTAAATAGTTAATATAATTTAGATTTTATAATATTTTAAAATTGCCAAAAATTTTACTTATATAACATAATTTTCAATTATAATTATTTTTACAATAATTTTATTTAGAGTAATTTTATTAATTAAATATTTTGAATCAATCAGTTTTGTTACGAAATATTTTGCGCTTTATTCTACTTATATTATTTTAAACAATAAAATTGTATTTATTGATAAGCAATTATCGTCACAAAAAGAGACGCTATATATTGAGAATACTCAGACTTATAACAATTTATGAATATTCTTATCTTTAAATTTATCATAGTAAATTCACCTTGGTTGTTATTTTACAAGTATTAACATTTTACTTTCGCAGATTTAGAGCATTCCTAAAAATATTCTATTGCTATTTTAAAATCAGATCTGGCAGTGAAAACATTCACATATTTATGTCTAGTTACTTATCTAAATGTGGCACTAAATTTACTTCTTGACTTTACTTATATACCTCTAATTTTTATTCATTGCATTCTTTAGCTATTTCTCAGCTGAATATGTTCCGAAAATTCCTTTAAGGAAGACAATATAGTTTTGTTAATTTTTTACAACAACCTCTTTGTCTTTATTCTCATTGAAGAATTATTAGTATTTGACAAAACTATTGACTTGAAGTATCTTACAAAATAATTTTTATCTAATCATTTAAAAATGGGAACTATCCCTAAATATTTGACTAAACAAAAAAATAGACATAAAACTATATGATTTAATGTAAAATCAAATAAAAATGTTTGAATTCTATTTTCAACAACATCTATATAGTTTACTAGCAAAAAGATTTTATTTTTTCTTAATGACTTTGAGGTATAAAAATACTATGCATTATAAAGCATAAATTTTGTATCGATCTATTTTAGCTTTACGAGTAAAAAGATTATAAATTTGAAATTATTAAATTAATTTTCATTTTGGATTATCCTGATTGAACTTTTGAAAAATATTTATAATTTAGCTTTAAACTCTTAAACAATCATTTATAAGTATTAAAATTATTTAGCCTAAATCACCAAACCCGATGTATAAAAATGTCAAAACTCAAGAGCTATAGATAAAGGGACCAATCAGATTTTAAATACAAATTTTGGTAAATAAAATATATAAATATAATTAATTTTTAAGTAATCTTATTTTAAAGTTTCAAAATAAAATTCAACAATATTATTTGGAGTATTTCATTTACAAATAAACCTTTTAAAACTTTGAGATCATCATGCTTCTATTTAATTTTAGCTTCAAGTTTAATCTGACTAACAGAAATAAAAATTCTAATTAAGAGGACATAAATTATTGTTTTGTTGTGTTGGTAGAGACATATAAGAGTCCAAATATTAATTTTTTTAAGTAGCTCGAAAACATCGTAATTATAAAGTAATACTTGTACTATTAGTATTCATTCATTAAACTAATTATATTAATTACTCGATATCCTACACTTACTCCAATTTAGTTTTTATATTCAATATAGAACTTTGTAATCTGAAAGACAGCATCATTAAAGAATTGGAAATACTTAAGGAACTTGCAAATGCATTAAAACTCGGAGGCACAAGCAAGAAGATTGCTGAATATGCAAGTAAATTTAAATCTGAGAATATTCTATACTCAGATGGCATAAGAGACTGAGTCAGTAAAATAAAGGAAACAACTATAAAATATCAAAAAAATTTTGTTAACACTATTCTTCAAAGCAGTGGAGATTATTCTAAGAGTGAGGAAGACACAGATCCAACTAAATTTAAATATATCCAAAGCTGAAAAGAAAATTTGACAAAAGTATGCGATGAACTTTGAGTGCTTAAAGATAAATTGTAAGTTAATTTGCTTTTAAATCTGGCTGATGACTCTGTATTTATAGAGACAATGCTGACAAGATGCAGAGATTAATATGAGAGACTTACAATAAAGGTAATTTTATAATTTGCAAGCATTTAATCTTAAACATTTTTATTACTTTGCCAATATTTTGTTTGGATTATCAGCTATTGATTAAAATGAAATTTCGTATTGCTATAGAAATTCACTTATTTAATTGTATTTTTAAAATCTGATAAGTTAGCAATGTTTAAAATATTTGCTTTGCTAATCTTGCCAAATTAGCATTGATACTGATTTGCTCTATTTTAAATTTCTATTTGTTATAAAAAAATCAAAATAAGAAAGATAAATATGCAATATTTATCTCATTTATTGTTTTCAATTC
>JAQGFW010016702.1:0-18081 GCA_030463445.1 Euplotes aediculatus
CCCCAAAACCCCAAAACCCCAAAACCCCAAGACTAAAATTTAATATTGAAATTGAATATTAATTTATACTTTCTTTTTAATATTTTAAAAATAATCTTTAAGTAAAATTTTCACTAAAATTAAAAAGCTCTTTAATTAACTTTTCATTAAGTCTTTGAAAATGCTCGTATCATAAATTACATACGAACTCTTGCTTGATTATAATTTAAATTATAAATCAAATTAAAATATAATTAAAATGAACAGCTAGCCGACTTACTAAATAGTAAAATTTACTTAATTGAATACTCTTAACAATTTGTAAGCAGATAAAATGCAAACTCAATCAAAAACAAAGCTTGTGCAGAAACGTAAATAGCTTAGTATTACTCCTTGCCTTTATACCTGTCCCATTCCCATTTTCCTTCTTCGAATACTTGTCCGTCTGCAAAGTATAGAGTTCCTAGTCCATGTCTCGTTAAATTATAATACTCATATCTATCTTCATTCCACTGACCTGTATACTTCTTTCCGTCTTTGTAGTTAATTTCTCCTTGCCCTTTTTTATTACCATGCCATATGCCTGTATACTTGTCTCCATCTTGATACAATGTTCCCTGTCCGTATTTCTCATTATTTTTCCACTCTCCTTCATACTTAATGTCTCCGTTGTTGTAGTACAAAATTCCTTTACCATTATAACTGTCTTTTTTGAACTCTCCAATATAGTACTCTCCTATTCGACTGATACAGTGTAGTAGCACTGCGGTTGATTGAATATGAAATTTGAGTCTGAGATACATTATGCAGGAGGAACTGCAGCTTTAAATTCTCTATCATTCTGTCTTAGATGTATCCGCTTGATTATTCAGATTCAAGTCAAACATTTGCCCAGTTTGCAGCGGCTCTATCATTAAGTTAGTTGTTGCAACGAACTGAATGCAATCAAATAAGAAGTTTGTCGGTTCACAATTTGTTCTATTGTCAGTCAATCGAAATCAAAGCAATTATGGAGAGCGATTTTGAGACTTTGATAGATTAGGATGCCCAAATAAATTAATTTAGATAAAAAATTTATTTTCTTGATATGGAACTGATGTCCAAATTAGTAAAGTTGATTTCGCTTTGTAGTTTCTTTCATATTAAAAGAAATTTGATTTTTAATGAATCAAATTATTGATAGTTTATTATAAGTCAAGGTTCAATCAGTTCATCAACTCATAGTTTCAAACTTGACATCAAGCCAGCAAAATAAACTATTTAAAATACTCCAGTTAATCGATCAAGTCTGCTAAAAGGAGTGTACAGATTTAAGGAAGCTCGAATTTGAAAAAAATTGATTTAGATTGTTTAGGCTAAATTCTGAAATAATTAAGACTTGGTTTAGAACGCAAGAACGAGTGGAGGTTGTTTTGAAAAAAATATGATCATTTAATTCAAATAATCTTGATTATTGGTTTAAAATCTGTGAACTTGTTAAAATCAAATTAAAATAAAAACAAATGATGAATTTGATGATCAAAGGAAATTAACTCCATTTATGCTTAAGAAATCTGCGATCTTGCTCAAAAAGAGAAAGAAGAATCAAGTGTGTCTTGTTAATTTGTAAATGCTAAAACTTCCTGAATGAGCTTAAAATGTACAATAAAAAGTTGAAATAAAATAGTAATAAATTAGACCAAAAATCTGGATATTTAAAGTAGCCATTAAATATTTTAATTTTTAATTTAACAAAAGCGCAACTTTTAATATAATTCAAAGTATTGATCTACTAGCCTTTGCTTTTAGTATTTCAAATAATATTATCAGCATCAATAATTTAGTAGTTGAACATTTTGTCGAGAATATTATTTGATTTAGAACAATTTAATTCAATCAAAAAATATTGAATAAAATTTTTACTATCATAAACCCATTGAGGAGGGCTTTCAGAAGTATAAATTTTGTGCTGATATTGATGTATTTCTGACAAATTTAGAGTTATTAATGTTAAAGTCTTTTGATGCAAAATATTACAAAACTATGAAGCTATACTTTAAATGTAAAAAATTTTAATTTTTGTAATTTAGTATTTGATCCTCATTAATAAATGTCAAGTATATTTATGAAAGCATATTTTAAAATGTTTATATGGCTTCAGATGCATACTTTTATATCGAAATGATATTTAATAAAACAGTTTAATTTACATTGCAGAAATAATAAAAATTTGATCTAGTATAAATTTTATTTAATAATACTATTATACTTCCTTAAATTAAAATTAAAAAATCTGGGTTTTGAGTTAATTAGAAGGGAACTTTAGCTTTATTGAACAAGCATCCTGAGAAAAATACTCTTAATGTAATAGTCCTTCCTCTTCCATGTAGTTTCCCATCTTTCCAATATCCCTCTTTAATACTTCCACCACTATCAACTTGTATGCCAATGCCGTGTGGAGTATTATCAGTTCCTTCTTTCACCTCTCCAATGTAAATTCAATGATTATAATTAACAAAGCATGTCTTGATGTGGTCTGTGGTGCATTTAGGTTGTCCGTAGTCGAACTGTCACAGTCTTTTGTATATATCTGATGTGAGAGTGAATCTTATTCTAAATAGGAAGTGTGATAACGGTGCGTAAAAGGGAAACAAGTGGATAAGTGTTAAGCATATGAGGGCAGCTAAGCATTAAGCAGTTTAATTTTTTTTGCTTTAGGAAGTTTAAACATCTTTTATTATCATATTTGTTGCAAACATTTATTTTATATTAAAATTTTAATAAGTAAATGTGACGTTGCCAAATTTGAGTTACGTAACAAAGGAAATTGAAGTCAAATTAAGTGAGGAAAAATTTTATTAATTGTTTTTATTTTTAATCATAATTTTTATTTTTGAAACTGGTATTTTTATTAAATAAAGAAAAGATATTTTATTAGAGTCAAATTAAAGTAATTATTTTAATTTATGAAATATAAATTTTTATTGTTTATTGCTTAACTATAAAAATTCACTGATAAGTTTTTAAATAATTATTTTAAATAAAATTATAAATTCTGTTACGAGCATTTTATTGAGAATAAACATAAAATCTTGCTTTATTATTTATAAAAGATAATTTTAGTTATGTTATCTCCTATTTATTTAATTTTTATTTGAAATACAGTCATTTATTTACTTCTTCAATCTCTGAAAGCATTTTAAATATTTTATTTCTGTGTTTTTGCAAATATTTCTTGATGAATTTAAATCCTGACGAATAGCAGGCAAAGAGAAAAGTAAAATTTCATATTCTCTATAAACCTGCATTATAATATATTTGTGAATAAAAAATACTATATTTCTCTGATATTATTCATTTTTAATTTTATTTTTAATTTTTAGTTTACCGAACATAATTTGATTCAACATATTTTAATTGTCAAGTTATCTTAAATATAAAGCTAATTTTCTTTTGGAAGAATGTTTTGTTTTAATTGATCAAAGCATATTAATTTCAATTTATCTATCCTTTTCAATATATATGCTGTATCCATTTTACTAAAATAGAAAGTTGTACGAGATGTGTAAGCTGTTTATTTATAATAGTTGTTAAAGTTCATTTACACAGACTCAAATTATCAAAATGATATTCCTCAACATAATTGAGACAATCAATAATTTAGCTAGATACTTTTTAATTAATTGGCATTACATAAATTATAGCTATCTAATTCCCAATCAGAATGTCTCTATTAGCTTTATTCTTTTAATTTAAATCTTAATATAATGATTTTTAATCGAATGTATTCCAGATACTTGACAAACATTAACTTAGTCTGTCTTATTAATTTGTTGATATTTTAAATTCACAATAAGAGAATGAATTTAAATTCAAAATAAAAAAATGTCATTTTTTCAAAAGATAATAAGCTCATATTCTTTCATAAAATAATATCCAAATATGCAAAAAGTGCTCCTGTGTACTTCATAAATGTTCTTTCGTTATCATCTGAGTTCTCATTCTATAGTTTCCCAAAACTACAACTTACAATCTCAAGGTCCAGTTTCAGAAATATTTATGAGTACTTTAGCAGATGATACAAAGGAGAAAATGATAAGATTAAATTTGTGCTCCAACAGTGTTATTGAAGTTTGAATTGCAAATTACTGCATTATTTTCAGTCAGAAAAATATTTGAAAAAATTAAGCTTGATAACCTCCAATCTATTCTTAAGAATTCCTTTTAATTTACTTAGTTTACTGAAGAATTATAAATCAAGGAAGTTTAATAAATAAATTAGTCTCTTAAAAAAGCGATGCTAATCATTTACATTCTATAAGTTTTAAGTTGGAATATGGTCCTTTTATTAAACAAGATTTTAAACAATATTTCAAGTTATTTGATATTTGCAAAGATTATTTGATAGTTAAGGTTAAATACTTTAATATAATTTTATTATTTCACTTTTATTTATTTTGTCAGTCCGTTGAATATATATGAGAATCTTTAGAACAAAATGTAGTACTTTTAATAAAAATAAATACAACTATCATAGTTATTTTTTCTGCCAATTTATTAATTTTCTATAAAATAAAAAATGTCTTTATATCAATTATTTATGCAATCAAACAGTATTATAAAATGTAAGTACTTTTTTGGTTTGACTCTAAAAATCTGATAAATTAAATTTCATTATTAACCAATAACTTTAAGAAGCATATTGATTTATTTGGTAAATCATAAAAAAAACTTCTAAAATAGAGTACTCTATTTTTACACAACTTTTCTTGTTTTGAACTTTCATTTTAATAGTTTTAGATTTTAACTTACTGCAGAGAGTTAGAATATTGAAGTAATGATTCACTCATTCAAATCGGATTTGGATTTCTCATATACAATAATCTTATCATTATTGTTAAATTTAAGAGCTTTTCTCATTTTCGCTTGTATTTAAATATTCAGAGACTAAGGATATTATTTTTTATTTGCTTTAATTATAAATAGGTATTTATTGAAGTCTCCATATCGCAAAGATTAAAAACTTTACTGTAAATAAAGTCAGATTCAATATCAAAATCGATATTTTATTTCGCAAATTTTATTAAAGAAGACACATCAGTTATTTGAATATCGTATTTAGATGCTTTTCAAATAAATTAAATATTTTAGAATGTGTTTCCCACAATTCTTTATTCACATATTTGAAATGTATCAGATTTTCAAAATAAAATAATTGCTCTTAAATATTCATTTCCTAGTACAAAAAAATGTATCTTTATGCTTGAATTTATTTAATAATCAAATTTAAATTATTAAATTTTAATATTATTATTGGACCGAGTTCTCATTAAAAGATCTGCAAAAAGGTTAATAAATTTCTAATTGTTCAAGGATGCATTTCTTTTTCTTTCTATAAATTTAACCATCAGTTTACTTTTAATTTATTAAGATAAAAAGTAAGTTATTGGAGTCCATCGTTTTGTAAACATCTAATAGTAATTAATAACAAGATTCTTTAAAATCTCACTTTAAATCACTTTGTTTCCAATGCATTTTAAATTCGAAAAGTAAATTACAAAATTTGATTATTTTATTCGGAAATAAAGATTAAATAAGCATACTGCAAGTAATTTAAATAATGTTAAAGATAAAAATAAATATGAAAATTTATGATGCCGTAATTTTTTGACAGCTAATTCACCATTTAGATCAATTATTTTTCTAAAATCTATTTCTTCATTTGATTTTGCTTTTATTAATTAAAAATATTTTTTATTGTAAATCTTGCTCCCTATTTATTAAATAAATCATCTCAAAAACACAATGTGGATCACCTTCACTTTTAAATGTAAAAAGTAAATTTCTTCTGACATACTTCAGAAAGCAAGAGGGAATGAAAAAGAATTTTTTGAGATAGTGTTACACATGCTTTGCTTTAAGAATTATAAATTGTCGATTAAAATATCAATTTTAAATATTTTTGATTTAATTGCAGGATTATAATAGATTATTGTTCTGGCTTCCTACGCAATAAGCAACGGCTGTTCGAAAAGCTTTAATTTATTTTAAATTCAGTTAAGATTGAGTAGTGAGGAGAATCCTGACCTGAATCCGGCCGAAATAGACTCTCCCTACGCCGAAATCTGGCAAACTTGGTTAGAAATCTCTTCTGAAAATAATGGCCAGGATCGTATAATCTCGAAGTAAGGAGAGACAAATTCCAACCAGATCTGATCAGGACTCCACTCCTTTCTCAATCTTAACTGAAGTTACACATTTTAAAGTTTTTCGAGCAGCCGTATCATATTGCGCAAGAGGCTAGAATGATAACCTATTTTAATTAATATTCAAAATTTTTCATAAAGTACTTTTGATAAATTCATTGAAATATTGGCATATTTATAATCGTTCATCTATTGTTATTACACTTATCATATTTATGTAGCTTATAAATATGATTTTTTTAATAAAGGTCATGTCTCGTCTCTCCTCAGTTATTAATAAATTTTCGTCGTTCAGTTTGAAATAATTCTTTCATTTATATTTGTTATAAATCTGAGGTGATGGAATATCTTAAGATGCAATAAAGAATAAAACAATTTTAAGTTGGTATAATCGTCTCTCACTTACAAAATAGTGCAACCAACACTCACTAAAATAAGAAAAAGTAAATTTAATAACTAATTTTGTGATTAGCGAATTCTAATTAGAATCTGGCCTGAATATCACTTTCATCTCTCCAAATAATACTTGGCAAATCTGAAATCGCTAATGAAAATAAAAATTAGTCGAAACCGATTTGGAACAAGTAAGAGAAAATTTCAGACTAAATTCTAATCAGAAATTTCTTCTTCGCAAAATTTATTCTAAATTAAGATCTTTAAATTTTTGTCAAGAGTCAATAGTGTTTTGTGTTGGGAGACAAACTGCTAATTCATCATAAAAGCCTCAACTTCTTAGAGTCAAAAATAATTTTTTAAAATCCCTTTTAAAATTAATTTAATTACAATCTTTAAGTGATTTTGAATAAAATTGAGTGGAGTCAGAATTCTCTGATTTTTAATTGAAATGCTGCTTGATTATTAATAGATTGACTCGTAGCTTAAGATATAATTTTAATCTTATACACTAGTATATAGTTTTGAACTTTTCATGTAGTCCTAACATTGTTAGTAATATTTTTATAATTTAAAAGTTGAATCTTAACCTTTGAGAAATTGCATTCAAATTTTACTCAATGATGCTTGTGTTTATAACTCAACCAAATCTTCTGTAAATAAATGAGATGGGAATGACTAACTCTCATCTTGACTGATTCCCTTCATTAACAAAATGTAGATTTACATAATTTTGTTTTAATTTGTCATTAGTTTTAAAACTCATTTTTTTAAAGAATATTAATAAATCCATATTCTCTGTTATTCTAGTCTCTGAATTTTAAATAAATTGCTCGAAGACTAGTTTTAGCTTATTAGACTCTAATTTATTTGTCATTTCTTTAATTGAAATAAAAAGATGGGTCGATTAAATTCTTTTTTGGTTTCATTTGTGTTCAATTCTGGGAATAAATCAAATATATATTAAATTCTTATTAGTCTTAATCAGTTTATCAAGTTCTTTTCTGACAATATGGAATGAAAATCACTTGATATCCTTGACTGCAATGGCTAAATTAAATAAGCAATAAATGGAAATTGTAGCTATAATAAACAATATTTTATTTTTTATAGCTTAATTTATGTTTCTATTTATTTAATTCTTCTCACTGCCTAGCTATCTTAGAAATGAAATAATATAAGTAGAAATATTTAAATCTATTTTTGACTATTTCGAATATCAACCAAATAAAAACAAAGATCAATTCCGTCAATTTATAGCAAATCAAATCAGATTCAATTTATCTGCCATATGCATATAAATTGCACAAAATAGTAAGAATAGTTGTTCTTCGGAATGGAGGAAAAACGCCACAAAATTAACACGAGTATCAGTAAAGTGAAAAATAATTAAGATATTTACGTTTTCTGTCAAAAAAAAGTAAATATTATCATTCTCGGGGACTCAAATGAAAATCAAATTTATCTTTGATAAAACATGTTGTAAAAGAGGTTACCTTAATTACAATTCAAATATCTTTATATATTATCTATCAGAATGATAATTCTTTAGCTCATGATCCACAAATTAAAGGTCTCAAAGCAATTCAAAATTAATATAGCAACTCATTATATTGATATTAAATTCGATATGCCAGAATTGAATCATGATAAGATGTCAAACAAATGCTATTTTCATAATCTTGATTAGTTTTTGAATTGCTATATTTCGCTCAAAATGCATAGCTGAAGAAATGAACAAACATATGATTCAAAAGAATAAAATTATTGACAATTTAAAATATATTAAAATTTTTGAAGAAAAGGTAATTGAAAATGAACAAAACTCCAAAATATTGGCTATATTATTTGAGTATAGAATTATAAATTAATTTAAAAACTATGCTAATAATTTAACACAAAAGAGATTAAATATTCTTAAACATTCAGCATTTCTTAAATTTGAACTTATATTCAAAGAAATCTAAATAAAACTAAATATGTGCCATTCTTCAATTACTAAATTTAGGCTCAGGGTTCTGTGATTTATAGCAAAGATCAACTTGGATTTTATTCACGGAGGTTTCAATGACAGTAAGAGTTTTTCTTTAAATATAAAATTGTAATTTCTTATATAATCACATTTGTATTCTATTATTTTCAAGTATATCTTCCCAACATTAAAATTTGGTATCAGAAACTTCTACTTTGACTTCCATTTGTTCGAGCACATCTTTTATGTTGTAATAAACATCCTTCTTTTGATGATTTTTACAGCTATTCAGGTGTTCTCATAACTAAATCAGATGTTGACGTCAATTTTAAAGTTGATCTAATTTTAAATAATGATTATAAAAATCAATTTATTTTTCAGTAACTATATCTGAATTATTATTCATGATACGAAGCACTTTTAAAGTACCACATTGAAAATCATCAAAATAGAATTAACTTTTTGACTTCACTTTTGGTATCCGAAATACTCTGAATTCAAATATAATAACAATTCTGGTTTTATATATTAATGATCGCAGACTTTGTTCAGAAATAAAATAAGATGATAATCTATTCAATCTTTAAATAACTCTGCAAACAATACACCTCCATTAAAATTATAGGCTGAGTCAGCTATTCATTTATCATTGGCGGAAGTGTGACTACAATTTGAAAATAATTACGACTATAATATTATATAAAACAAATCAACAATAGTTACAAATTCAAATTAAAAATCAACATTTACAAGTTTCAAAAGATATTGATATAACTAATAATTCAAGAATAATATAAAATAGCTGGAGAACATAAACATATTTAATGTTAATAAATTAGCAAATTAAGTTACTGTCTCCCAATGAAAAAATATAACAACCTTAAAAAAGAAGAGTTTAACGTACTTATACAAACAAGAAGATATTCGATAAAACCATACTGTGCAGAAACTAGAAATGGTACTTCCTAATAATATAACTTTCAACTTTTTGAAAAAGGTTAAATCCTTTTATCAAAAAATTTAATCAGAAACAATTAAAGCTTTGTTTTAAGCAATTTTACTTTCTCTGTAATTAAATTTCAATATGATTTTAAATAATTGAGAGGTATAATTTTTAAGGTATCTTATCAACGAGTTACTTTTTAGAGCAATAGAGAATTTCCAAATTTTAAAAGGAAGCAATCATCAACAATTAACATATAAATTTACTGAAAATCTTTTGAAATTTTGATCAAGGGTTAAGACACATCTATTCAATTAGATTAACTTAATAGTTCATTATATGACATATAATGACTGAGAATCACTAAAAATCTTATATACAAAATATTATTCAAAAAATTAAGTTCAAAAATATTAAATATTTTAGAAACATGGGTAAAATTTGACATATTAAATCAGAACTATATATAAATTACAAAACTATAAAAGAGTTGGAGCATATAAACTTGCTAAGCAGAATTTAATAGCAATATATAAAACACTTTATTTTATTGCAATAAAATTTAAAGATCAAGAAAATAATTTCATGATTGGTATTTAATAAAAAATACATTTAGTAAAGCTTGAATAATAAGAGCTACTTTAAAATATCTTCTTTATCATTTTTTTTATAAATAAATTTAATTAAATTTATTAATTAATTTAAATTTTAAAGATTGTTAAGAATTGATATTTAATTTAAAAATAACAAACTTAAAGTTTTAAAAAAATAGATTAATTAAATTTATTACAAAATGACTAGCAAATTAGAAGGCTAAAACATCCAGTTTATTATTTAAGTCTAATTGTTGTATATTTAATCAACTAGATACCTTCATAAAAGATAAGTTATTCATATTGCAACTAAAATATAACACTTAATTGTGATTTAAACTCAAACGAATATTTTACAGTCTAAAAAATGCTTAAACTAAAAACTGAACATCAAAATAGACACAATATATTTACACTTAAGCAAATCACTTAAAAATATTGAAGTAAAGTTCGGATGAAGCCACAACTCAATAATAGTGATAAAAAAGATCATATTGCAAAATACAAAATAAAGAAACTTTTAATATATGGATTCCAGGTATCGCTGATTAAAATCGTAATACAAATGATTCTCTATAAATAGTCACCACGCTGCTAAAATTAAAACGATATTAAGTTTAAATATAGAGCATAAATAGAGTTAGATATTTTTGGAAATATAAGCTTTTCTCTGAAAGTTTGCATTTTGTACTCCCAATTTTGACTTTATTGATTATTTTTAAATTTCCATTTATGAGGTTTCCTCAAGTTGACAGTAACTCATGGAGGTAGAATTTCAATTTTACAAGATCATTTTCTGATACAAATTAATATTTCAAAATCTATTGAAGTTATTTGAATAGCGAAAACAAATAATGCTCTCATGTTATTTAAAAATTCGTAAATTTTATTGTTAATGATTTGACCTTATTGACAGAAGATATTAAGGGAATATGTTCTAATGGATTGTGTTTTAACTTCAAATCAAAAATAAATGGTTCAAATAATTTGATATAATTTATTTAGTCTCTTAATTATTAAAATTATAAACTCAATATACTTTTAAGTTTATATAAAATACAACAAATAATAGGCAAAAATTATAAAAATTATGAAGAAGTTAAAACTAAAACTCAAAATAAATAACATTCTAATAAAAAAACGGATATAAAAAACAAGAAAATTATGATAAAAACAGTATGATCTTAGAGTTTAAGAAGATATATAAACGATTAGGATTTATGGTTAAAATCAGATTGTTCAATATTTTTAATAATCTCTATATAAAAGTTAAGTTGTTAAAGAATAAAAACTAATGGATGAATATTCTTTTTTTAATTATACTTTAATATCTTATTTATGACTCATCGAATCAAATAGAGTTTTTAATAAATTTATTGGCATTGATATAAATAAGCATAAAGACTGGATTTTAAACTTTGAGAACAATTTATTTATTAAAAAAGGAAAATCAATTTGTTAAAGAATTAAAAGTATTTTAGAAAATATACTATCAATTGTAGATATAACGATACATTTTATGAAAGCTCGATATATTTTACTATATAAGGATTAAATTTATGTAAGAATCAAGAGCACGAGATCCATTTCTATATTCCTAGTAACCATAATTCTATTGCATTTTCAATTTTAGACAGCCTTGAAAATAAAATAAGATTACTCAATTTATTAATTTTTAAAGTATAATTATAAAAAATATTTAATTGGACAAAATTAAAGAATCACCCGAAAATAAATTAATATGGAAAAGATTTAAATAATATCAATAATAAATAATTCAGCCTTCAAATTTTTCTATTTTTATAATTTTTATAACTTTGTTGTTTTTGTATTCAAATTTAAAAACTAAAAACCTTGGAGATACCTTGCAAAACAATAAAATAGGTAGGGATATACTGGAGAATTTTACCCTGGATTAGAAACGAATTCAAATTACAACGAGAGAAAGGAAGATGAATAGATCAATATTTTGTTCTTAACTCATCAACCTTTTCCAAATTACTTATTAAACCTTATGAAAAATTCTTATAATTACTTTAGGTTATGTAGATGATATCACAGAATTATGTTAGAATAAAGATAAGCTTGACAGGGAGTTAGAAAGTATGAAAATTATATGCAAAACCTGATGATAATTAATCCTCAAAAATGTAAATTCCTGATAATTTTTAAAGGAGAAATATATGTATATAAAAAAATTGATATATTCTTACTAATTCTTTTTTATGCTTAGGATTTAATAAAATGATGGTTTAAATCGAACTAACAAGAACAAATATAAAAGAAATTAAGTCAAGTATATTAACAAAAATACAGCAATTCAAATCATCATTAATTTCAACATAGTACAAAATTTATGAATATAATTATTATTAAAAGCAAATTATTAAATACAGCATAAACGATTAATGATTGAAGAAAACATATTATAACAAACTAGGCTCGATGCAAAATAGAATTCTTAAGAAGTTATTTAAAATAAAAAACAGCTTTTAATACAGTTTCGACTTAGCACACTAATCTCAATAAATCCTTCGGAAACTAAGGGTTAGATTAATTGAACATTTCACCTTAAGATCTTTCAAACTTAAATAGGGAAGATTATGTAGAGAAGTCCAAATAATTATAAATGTGAATAATCTAACCTAATAACAAGTTTGCAATTAATTGAAATTTAAAGTAAAAGCAGAAAATTTAAAGAGAAAAAAAGTTTTTAAATACAAAAATTAGTAAGTCAGAAGTGAGTATTTGCACACTGTGTTCAATATCGAGCATTTTAAATATCAGGTATTCAATGATTAATAAAAATAATAACTTTAAAAGTTTATAAATTTGCAAACAATAAAAAATTTTAATGATTATTTAACTTAGCTAATCTAAATAATTACTAAACAAGTACTATTAAATTCTCAAACTCAAATTCAAAGTTAAATTTGTTTTGATTTCAAAATCAACTAAAAAAATTGCCTTCACTATTTAGAATTCATAAAATAAACTCTTTATTCTTATTTTTGAATCTACTACAGTTTCAAAAAGAACTAAGTTTATTATGAGAGTTAAATATTAAATAGTATGATAAAAGTGTGTTGGTGACTGTAAATATAGCCATTAAAATGAAAGTCATATATGGCAGCCCTTTGTCTACTTTTCACTTATTAAGTTGCACTCATTCACTTACTTGAATTGTATTGCAAAATGATAATTTATTTCGAGTTTGTTGATATAAAACTGAGGATCTCTAAGGCTGAGTAGTTCTATAAATAAAAATTAAAGTAAGAGGTAAACTAAATCTTAACTAAAATTAAGTTTGCATAGATTTACAACTAATTGCAAACTAATAGTGTGATTCAAGTGTTTTAACAAACAAGATTAAGCGGAATATGCCAAATAATAGCATTTGTACGAATTGAATAATAGACTAGCTCTTTAAATCTTTTTCGTTCTATTAGTTTTTAAAATATAGTTTGGGTTATTTTAAAATAGACTAATAATTTTGTTTATAATATAAATATTTTAAATACGATTTTGTAACAAAATTTTAATTAGTTTATATATTAAAAGATAAACAAACTATCTGCTTGTAAGAAAAATTGAACGTTAAAATCATATTAAATTTTATTTGATTTTTTGAAGCGAAGTTAGGAAGTTTTGATTTATCCTAATCTCGTCTCTTTATTTCATTTTACTTAAAATTATAACATAAGATAAATATTATTCAACAACTAAGCTTAATTTCTATAAGTTAGTATTGATAATTTTAACATTTAAAATAAATTCATATTCTTTATAATACAAATTATTGAGCAAAATATATAATTTTGAGTAAGAATTACTTTGTTATCTTTATTTAATAATATATTTTGCTTTGTATTATGAATAGAATATTTTATATCAAATAGCTATATTAAAATTTTTATGTTTGAAATTTCATTAAAAAATTTTATTTAAATGAATTAAATGTTCATACTATATTTTTCAAATTTCTTAAAGCACTATGATTGGTTAATAATCATTCAATGTGTCTATACTGATCTTGTTCAAGACTAATTTAGATATCGAAAAAGATAAATTTATAATTCATTTGTTAAATTAAAGGTCTATTATAAACACTTTAAATATATTTTTACAATGAAAGTGTTTTTAAAAATATTATAATATTTGTACTCTGCTCTCTGTTTTAACTTCTAATTTCCATGTTAAAATTAGACAGAGCATATCTATTTATATAAGTATATTAATGTAATCTAATTTTAAGTAAAAACAGCTAAATAAAAAGGAAAAATAAGGGGAGAGGATTGTCAAAATTAATGAGTGTGCATCTTAATGTAAAAAAATAACACACAAAGATGGAGATTAAGATCTTTAATATTGAAAATTATCAATTTTATCTTTTATTTGTATTTTACATCCCTTTACTTTAATAGAATCAAATTTATTACTATCAATCTAAACTATTTGTTTTAATTCAAATAACCTTGAGAGTCATTAACCTCTAATTTTAAAACTTTAAACTCATAATTTAGAAATATATATTCCTTAAGTGATATAATTTCATTAATTTAAAGTGTTTATCTTTTTCATTTGCTATAAATACAAAAAATAAAGGTAACAATCAAAGCACTATTGATGATAAAATTTTTGCATTATTTTTGATTAATCTTTAAATTTTCTAAAAAAATATTTTAGTAAATTAAAATAAATAATAATAATTATGAGATTTTCATACAAATATTATTTTTCTTTAATATGATAATTAAAAACCATTTTTATTTTGTAAGATTTAATGAGACAAATAGGAAAATTCATTCAGCAAATTAACAATACTTGTAATTATATATTTTTAATAAAAATATATTTATTATCATTTATTTAATGATTGTACTTAATAGCCTCTTTTATAAGATAATATAATTTATCAAAATATAACAATGAGAATAGCTAAATATAAATTACATTAATTGATATGACTGGAATTGATTTATTTAAGTCACTTAAAATTAAAACTGATGGTGTTTTCTTACCTAATACTTTTTCTATTTCCTCTTCGTTTACTTTGTCTATAATTTGTTTTTCAATTTCATCTAGTTTGTGCTGCAACATTTTATTTATCGAGTCAGCAGTGTCCATTAGTTTTCTGACCTTCTAAATAAAATACAGGTGGAGTCAAAGAGAGAACGAGAAAATATTAGGAGATTGCAGTTTTTATCACTAAAGGCATCCAATCAGTATTATTAAGTTATTTTTATTAAAGTGGTTGTTTTCATTTTAAATAAATTTTTTAAGTTCCTCACTTTTGATCTAATTAATAAAGAGGATAATAAATCGAATTCAGCTAGTCGAAAGACAGCTAATAAATATCAAACTTTATAACTTCTCTTTGAAAGATATCAGTTAAACTAAGCCAAAAAAGTAAGAAAGTTATGCAAAAGAGAGAATTAATATTATTTGAACTAATAATAAAATCATTTTTAAAGAGTTCCAAACCGTAATAAGTTATTTTGATTATTAGTGAAGATAATTACAAAATAAAATACAACTACTTGCTTCTTTTTTTCATAATACTATAACATTTTTAATAAAAGAGATTATTTAACATTAATTAATTTCATACTCATTTTAAATTAAACTCACATAATATATATTTTTTCTTAAGAAGTATTGGAACTAAACTCTTATGAGAGTTTTTTTATCTATTATCATTTAGTTTATTTAAATAAAAATCTTTGTTAACTCTCTTTAAAATGCTAAAAATAACTGATGTTTTTTAATGGAATGAGACTTCAGGAACTATTTTTCAATCATGTAAAGCTTATATGAAGTAAATGATATAGAATATATGAGACTGTCTTATCACGTATCACGACTTGAATGCTAAGTTAAAAATGAAAATTTTCTTCTTACTTTAATTTAAATCTGATTTACATTAAGAACAGTAAAAGTAGCTAAAGTTTCTAGAGTACTATACTTATCAACTACTCATTACTTAAAATAAGGCTGAGTATTATTAATGCTTATTTATAACAAGGTTAAACAGATACTTCTTCAATTTACTATAAGACTCACATTAATAATCAATGTCATTAAAGACGAATTACTTTTAATAAACTCCAAGTATTTAGCAAACAAAGAGAGTACTTTTAGATAAGCTAAGCGAATATTGAGACTCTCCTTACAACAATTTCTAATGCGAATGGAAGATTTTGAGCTTCATTAAAAATATGAAATTTTCTTCAAGGCTGAGTTTTTACTGTTTGTAGCATTCTTACTTTGCTAAAATTAATAATATAGGATAAGCTATTTTCTAAAAATGAACATGAAGAACTTAAATAAAATTAGCGCTATGAAGCATCAATATTTATTTATCAATTATCTATAAGTTAGTAAGCAAATGAGTCTCATAACTTTAGTTTAAAAAATTTATTTTATGGTTTACATTAAAAATTTAAAGAAAAGTTTAACCATTAAAAAATTAAATAAAATAGAATTTGAAAATATTTTAATTAAGTTTTAATCAAACGGAAAAGACAACTAAATTTACTTTCAATTTTATTAAAGATCTAAGTTATTTTTAGGATTAAACGAACATTTTAATATTAAAATAATTAGTTTGAAAATTTTAAAATAAATATAAATTTTAAAAGTTATGAAAAAAGAGAAAATAAAAATTTAAATAAATTTATTTGAATTCATTAAAAGTTTTAAATAGAATATATACCCTATATTTAAGTAAATTTTATTAGACTTAACGAAACTACGATTAAAAATAAGTTTAAAAAAGTAAGATAAAACTTAATTCAAAGAATTAAAAAAATCTTAAAAAATAAATATGGTAATTTAAATCAATGATGTTAAGAAATACAAAACTTTGATAACTCTAGTTATAACTATTGTATGTTATAAACCCTGATATGAATGTTAAAAATTGAAACATTTAATTGGGGCCTTGGTAATATTAACTTTAAAATACCTCAATGCAAGTCTCAGTAATTTTGCAATTGTTCTTAATCTTATTCTCAAATTTTTTAAATGATTTTAAAGATTGAGTTGGGATATGAATCAGTTGATATTCTTTTTCGTATACACTATCAGATATTGAAGGAGTGATGTTTTCCTTAACCTCCTCTTCAAGCGGTACTCCTTTTCGTGAATTAACAATAACCTGAACTAAGGAGTCACTTTCAATTTTATTTCATACTTCAGGAATCATTGATAGAATCTTAAAAATAGTGTTTCTCGACTTCTCGCAATCATCTTTTATAAACGAAAGATATTCATACTTCATTTTCTTAGTCTTGGTCTTTAGCTTGCTTAGTTTTGAACATTTGATGGTCATACTTTCCAATAAATTCTTTAGTTGTTCAAAATCTTTCTCAATTAGTCCTTTCACTTTTTCATACAAAAAAGGATCTTTTTTATCATTTTCAATATGAAAGTAGTCAATTCTCTCTTGAACTTGAATTAAATGTCTTTCAAGTTCCATTAAAACAATTCTATAGAATTTTTTGCTGTGTTTAAGATTGATTGAAGGTTGAATACGAGAGCCAAACTCTTTAAAATGTAGTTCACAGTACAACTTATATGAAGTTTCTTGATTTCATTCAGAAGCTATTTTTGCTTGCTGATCGCAGTGATCACATTGTAGCTGACTGAATCCGGTGTTTATAGTCTGAGTGATTAGCTTGATATCTCAGAGCTTGTTTAGGCGAGTCTTGAATACAGTTCCCTTAAGAGCTTGGCATAAGTCAATATTCTCCATTTTGACAAAGTCTTCTTCTTCCTTCAGCTGGCACATTTCAGATAATGTTCTTTGTAAATTGTCGCAAATTGTGCTAAATAGTGACTGAATTCCCCTTAATTGCTCTTTTGTCATTACTTCTTCATTTTCAATAGGTTCGAGGTTAAGTTCATCACTTGCATCGTTAGACTGCTCGTTTTCCATGTTCGAAAATATTAATATTATTTAAGTTAGCTTCGACTCTTATAACGTCACACGGGGTTTTGGGGTTTTGGGGTTTT
>JAQGFW010016855.1:0-11426 GCA_030463445.1 Euplotes aediculatus
CCCCAAAACCCCAAAACCCCAAAACCCCAAAACCCCATTTTTAAAAACAAATTTTGAATAAATTATATAATTAAATTACTAATTCAAAGGATGTCTGCCGACATAGTTCTGCCAAAAGTTACGAAAGCCGAGTATTTTTCTCACTTAGGTTCGCTGTGCTCTCGTCTATGCAAAGCCTACGGAGTCTCGGACTCAGACGAAGAACTGCAAGCATTCAAAGCCAAAAGGAAGGAAATCAGAGAAAGCAAAAAGAAAGATGATGAAGACGAACTGAATGACCTGGAGAGATTACTGCTTAAACTATTCAAAAGCACAGACTCGACCTACTTCGAACAATCGAGATGAAAGATGTCTCAACTCAGCGAGTTTGATTTTGAAGGTGAAGTCATTCGATCCAATATCCTCAAAATTATCGAAAGAAAAATCATTCAGATAGAGAATGAAGAACTAAAATTGCAGAAAAGTAAGGAGGAAGAATTAAAGGAAAACTGAGAAGAAATTAATGTGAAATATAATGAAAAATAATATAAAACAAAATGATGATAATAATGAAGATAAGAAAGTTGAAAATCAAGAAGATTATGACTCTAAGATACTTAACTTTTTAAATGAGAATAAATCTGATCAACGAAATGATAAATTTAGGCATCTGATAAATTGATCTAAAATATATCTATACTTGTAAGTTCTTGTCTAAAATCTATAATAAAAGCAGCAAAGCAAAATTTATTTTTTTGAAACTATTACTTTTAAACTTTTTATTTAATGTCAACTAAATGACCAAATAAAAAAATTATCAGTAGACGTTAGATAAATGATATTTTAAATCATTTGTAAAACAGTAAAAGAACAATTTCTAAAATAAACTTGAAAATTTCTTCAATTAAAAATATTATCATTATATTGATTTATTAATATAATGTTTAATTATTAGAATTCTTTTTCAAAACTCAAGTATGAATTAGATAAATGGTTTTTTGATAATTATATTACTATAAAACTCAATCAAAATTTATTCAATCATAATAAGTTCACAGTACGGTAAAATTATTGAGCAGAAGTTTCATGCTTTGCAAATTTAAGCATTGATGATAAAGAGACATTATTTATTGAAGTCATTGAATTTGACGAGCAAGAACATTAATTAATAGATTATGATCAGCAAGACTTTAGAAAGCATGAAGAGTTCAGGAGAGATATTTCAAATTGAGAGAAATTAAAATAGATATATTTATTCGTTTAATTTAATTCAAAATAATATAAAAAAGAATATCAATCCTATGATCCAAGAACTTATAAACTGAACAAAAATAAAATTGCATAATTTTATTAGCATTACAAAATGAAACCTATTTTACAGTTGACCAAACAAATTCAAGAAGTTTAGGAATAAGAAGATAAAAAGTTAAATTATTTTATTTCAATGTAATAACGGATTATACATATTTTCAACAAAAAATCGTTATTACTTTCTGAATCAGAAATTAGAACCATTTTTGACAAAAGCACAATTTCAATAACAATCCAAAGCTTTGAAAGCAAATACAAAAGCTAGAACTAATTTTTTAAAAATTTAGATATGCAAAAAACCTATTGGTGATTAGATATTTAAATTGAATAGATTTTCATTTGTATTACTAATGAAATTGCTTTATATTATGATAATCTATTAGGAAGTAAATGAGTTTTAATTGATAAAGATACTATAATTAACTTCAAAAGCAATAACAACAAAAAATATGTATTGGCAAGAATTTCATATCAAAGAAAACATCTCTTTTCTTATCTGAATAAAATATGAATGCATTTTATTATCTTAGAGTATTATAAGAAACTATTCAGGAAATCAAATTAATAGATACCAATAATAAAGTTTTTATTATAAATAAAGCTATATAGACTACAATTGTCCTTGAGTTTTACAGTAATAATGTAATTAAAATAATCAATTGGTCTTCATATTCACCAGACCTCAATTTTAATAGAAAATATATGAGTATATATGAAAAATCAATTAAAAATATTTGTTAATTTCAACAATCAAAATATTAAATAACAAACTTTAAGATATTTAGGCAAATATTGATGATGTGGTTCAGAGGTGTAGTTCAAAATGAATCATAATCACACTTTGAATTAATGTTAAATGACTGCCTTTAGCGACGATGATTAATTAATCAAAATCAAATTTAAACAAAGTAATTTTAAAGATCTCTGATTTTTTCATAAAAATAATTGTGTCAGTTTTAAACAACTTTTAAATTCAAGTGATTCAGAACTAATCAAACTTAGTAATTACAGTTATTTTATCTTTTATCGTATTTGTCTCAGAAATACTCTCTTTATGTTATTCGAATAAATTTTCTATTTGTTCCAAAGATTGAGAGAATGAATAAAGATTTTCAAGCCTTTCAAAAGTGTCAAAATTTCCTTGATATTTTTAACCTTATCACTTGGTCAACTTTTCGCGAAGTCAATTATATTTTTATTTCTAAAAAACTTATTTTCTTTAATCCAGTTATTAAGTTTGATAATAAAACTACTAAATCTTTAAGAGTTTTTCGTTTGGCTGACGATCATTCTATACCATGCACCTTTAGAAAGAATAGTAATTTATAAAAAAAAGTTACCTTGATTGGTATTAGTCATACTCTTTCTCCTTATTAATCTTTAATAAGATATATTGTTTGTTCTTTTGATATTGATAACTCATCCTTAAATATTTATTAAAGAGTACTTAACTTCAATGAAAATCAAAATACTATTTCAAACAATTTTCTTCATAATTAAATCTTTATCAGTTTATTTATTGAGCTTTTTCTTGGCTTTTATATAATGATTATTATCTCTTTTGCTTATTAAATAATTTGATTGTGTGAATTGGATATTTTCTTGACATTGATTTAAATGTAATTTTCAGCATCAAAAAGTGTATAAGGAGTTTTTTAGGTATATTATATTTTTTATTAAATCTGATTAATATAAATTGATCAGCATAACCATATTCATACCACCTACTTTTGTCGCTATATATTTTACTATTACAGGATCGAGTTGGTCTCTTTAAAATACAAGTCTAGGCGAGCTTAGTAAGATCTAATCTTCTCTTTCTATGATAAAAATAACTAGTTAATATAACCTCTGGAAGATGCAGTTATGTCTTCCCAAGTCCAGTCTGGCTTGATTTTGAGTGAATGTGCTCGATGCTGTATAATTAAAACACGAAGACTAACATCTGACTCTGTTTAGGAATTCTCAACTGGATGATAAATCAGTTCTCAAAGAACAGGCTGAATTTTTGATCAAGAAAATTGAAATCAATCAGAAAATGAAGGGAATAGATGAATTAAAACCATTTAGAATAAAAATTCACAGTATAATCAAGAAAAATCACGAGAAGTTGTACAATAAAATCAAGAATAAAGTTGGAGATACCATGAAAGATAAGGAGGATTATGACAATTTATGCAACCAGTGAATTCTTCTTTATGACGAAAATAATCAAAATGAAGGTAACATTTTTAATTTTAATTGATAGTTATACATATTCTTCTAAATTTGATCAAGATATAAAAAATATCTATTCTGAGAGATTAAATTTATTAAATAAATCTATCAAAAATCGTGAGAAATTAGAAACTAAAAAACTATAATATGTTTATAAATTGCATCACAAATTCTGAAGTATTTTATATTTTAAACAACATGCAAAATTTGAAATTTTAATATTTTGTTAAAGAAACTCACTAATTAAAAATGAATGAATTAGAAACATTTATTGATTCATATTAGTAAAACACAACTAAACTATTATCTTTGTAAACTTTCTCAGCTTTTTGAAAAAGCATAAATTAATAATAGTATAATTCCTAATGAAAAGAAATAAATAAACAAGCCAATAACAATAAAAAACAAAATAAAATAAAATAAAATAAATAACTTTGAATATCTTAAGAAAATTTAAACCATTTAATAACGATGTTATGCTATTGCTAGCAAAGTAATTTATTTTGAGATATTTCAACTTTGTACTTTGTTCCACAAAATAGCTTTTGCAATCAATTTTCTTATCAAATAAAATAACATAAACTTATTTATTATACCAAATTTCTTCTTTATATCTTAAAATTGAAATAGAATCAAAAGTTTAAAAAGTGCATTGAAGAAAAGCCGAAAACAAGGTAATGATTTGAATATGCTATTTAGAATATTATGAATAGATTAATAATAAAATATTAATAGAGAAGACAATCTCCCATCATTTAAAGGGCCAGTAAAGGTTGAGTACAAGAAACAAAATAGCATCTTAACTGTAAAGATCTGAATTTCAGACTATCAAAAGTATGACTTTATAAATATTTCTAAAGTTATG
This sequence comes from Euplotes aediculatus, assembly GCA_030463445.1. NCBI lineage: Eukaryota > Ciliophora > Spirotrichea > Euplotida > Euplotidae > Euplotes > Euplotes aediculatus. The sequence continues at coordinate 4,373 of JAQGFW010016855.1, forward strand.
CTTCATGAAGTAGTAAGAACAAACTGAGATTACATCAACGTATTATTTGTGGACCAGTCGACCGACTTACTTTGAGTCTGGCCTAAATTTGAATTAGATGATATAAACATTTTTGTTTCGGAAATTATATTTAACGACCATACAAAGAAGCATAAAGTTGCTGAAGTATTGAAAGGATGTATGCAGATCATCTCTGAGGCTAAAATTACCGAGGTTGTATTTAATGAATTTAAAGATGAAGTATTGAGCAAGGTATTTAAAAAATCAAAAGATAATCTAAAATGAGTAAATTGCCTAAGAATAGAAAATACTAAAGACTTAAAGCTAGAAACTTTACAAGAACTTCAGGATAATAATATTGTAAGTTAAATTTATAGTTAATCAATTTAAATATACATTAACTGAGATTTATAGTCAATTTTATATAGAAATGATTTTCATTTTATAAATGAGGTGGAATTACTAAGCAAATAAAAAAAATTAGAAATAGTGATAGTGATTTCTTTAAGAAAGAAGTATGGATTGGAGGATAAGATGATTTAAATGAAGACAAAGAATAAAGATTCTTAATAAAGGAAGCAAATATCAAGCTTGTTTCTTCAAAATTTAAAAGTAAAGACATTCAACTTATTCAATATCACTATTTTATCCATTATTATGTTCTAAAAATATTATTAAGTATTAATATCGATTTTAATATAAAATTTAATTTAATTTTTTAGAAAAATTTTAAATAAAATTTCCCTTATTAATATTTGAAAGAGTAATAAAAAAATATTTTCAATTTATAATAAAATATAGATAGACCAAAACTAAAGCTTTTAAATTGTGAGATTTACTTTATAGTACAAATCAGAAGTTTATCACTAATAAGTAAAAATTACGAGAAATGAAACTTGATAATTTTATTTATTGTAATTAATTATTTTATCTATTTTAATAGATATAAATTTTGAGAGTTTCTTAAAAATTATTATTGTTTAATTTTTGTATAAAAATTAGCATAATATCACGAATTCAATATTGATATTAAATTTATTGAAAATTCAAGATTTTAAGAATCTTCGGATGTCTATAATAAACTTAGTTAATTTAATGTTCAATATGTTAAAATCACTTTATCTAGAGCAAAATTAACTCCTTGAATATAAATTGTGCTAAGTAAACTTTTATATTTCTGACTTCTTTCTCAGATTTAAAAATTTTGCATTTATCCACTTGCTTGAAAAGCAAACTTCTCCTCAAAAATCTTAAAAATCAATTTTATTTGAGCAAACTCTTTGAAGTAAGTTGTAAGTAGCATCACTTTCATCCATGTGAATTTATTTTAGACACTCATTTATTTGTATTATTACAAATTTAAGAATGGAATTATATACTTTTTATTCTTAAACTCTTTGTATATTTCACCTTAACTTCTATTGGCTTAATTTTTGAAATTGCAAAGTGAGATATAACTTGACGTAACTTAAATAGTAGCTGAGAAAACTCATAAAGTCTATTTTGTATTGTCTCTGCCCAAACCCAAATCTTTGTTCTCCAAAAGAAAGTTTAAGAAACTCAATTTAAGAATCAAGTTTAACAAAGAAGTGTGTAAATTTTTGTCAGAATTTTATCAGGAATTATTCTTAAACCATTTCTAATTCTGTAATATTAATTGTACAGATGTTCAACAATAGTATAATATCTTTAGAAGCAACCTCCAGTTTTGTTGTTAGATAATTAATTTGTTTTAACATAAATTCTTTAAAGTTTTCTGAGTTATTTTTTAAGAATGGTAGCAAACTAATCACTAGTAGATGTGATCTATCTCACTTTCGAAGTGGATACTGAAAATTAAATGCCTTGAAATGATGATAAAAGTTCCTTCTGAGCCCATGAGTAGTTTAGTTTTGTTTTTCTTGAAATATATACTTCATTAATATGAACATTTAATGTAAATGAATTTTAAATTGCTGTAAACTTTAGTCACAATATTTTTTATCACTAAGACTCCTTTTTAAGTATTTCTTTTAATATCAATCTCGAAGAAACTCTCTTTAACTAGAAATTGAGTTTGCCATATATAATTTAATAATTTTTGCAACAGACTGAGAAGTATAATTTGTTTTTTTTAATAATACATTCTTACATCTCTATTCGTGAATGGAGTTCTTCATTCAAAAATATATCATACGACATAATTCTTGTCTTTTCAGTTCAACTATTTCTCTCAAAGATCCTATTCATCTCACCTTTGAATCTCCATTCAGGCTGAGAAGGATCAAGAACGAACCTTCATAGTTGTATATGATATTAATAGTTCTTCAGACATTTTAACTCTCGACTGCTTCATAATATGAAAGATTAATCATCTTTGGTTTTAATTTATTTTCAGTTGATTTATTTTTCAAACTTTATTTGCGATGCAGTCTTTATCAATGAATCAAAATTCAAATAGTGATCCTTCTGCATAGACTCATAGTTGCTTTCTTTAGGCAAACTCATAGTCTCCGTAGATCTTCTGCTTTTTATTTTCTTTGTCTGCTATTTCAGATTAAATAAGTTTAAATAATCCAATTTGAAAATAAATTAATTGAGCTGAATAAAATTTTAACGAAGATCTTCTCTGTTAAAATTTCTTTGTGAGTGCATAGCTTTGGTTCGAGTTTTGATATCTATATTTTCTTAATTTTTTTAATCTGAAACTCGGTCTTCGATGCAATTTGTACAATATATTGTAATTTTTTATTTAGAATAAATGATACTTAGTGAGTAAAGTTTAAATGAGTTCTTATTGGTCGAAATCAGCCAATCATATTTATGAGAGAAAATTTAAGATGAACGAGATTTTGCATTATTTTAAGTAGATTTTAATATTTTAATTTTGTGCTCTTATTAAATAATTAGTTATAATGTTTCTAATTTTCAAAAATTTATTGTTATATCTCATATTTTCTCATTTCAAGATAATTATCAACATTATTTTGAATACAAATTAAAATAAAACTTATATTAAAAAATTAAAAGTGGCCGAGATAAATTTGAATAAGCTCGTATTAAAATGTCGCTCCAAGAAAGATATGTATAACTTGATGGTGACTGATTTCAACACCGAAATACAATAGCTAATGCAAACAACAGATATATTCAACGAGTAATGCACAATAAAGGTAATAAAGTTACTTTCAAATAACTACTTATTTAGCATGTTTAAGTAATCAAAGTAAATGACCTGAAAGTTGAGAATAGGGAAATTATCAAGAAAAAATGATTAAATTTGCTAAAATATAAAAAGTATTGTATACCTAACAAAACTTGGGTCTGAAATAAAATTAAGCTCTTTATATGATGAAATTATAATTTGTATAATACTGAGAGATTCTTTTTAAGCTTGTATCTAAGCTCACTTGGAGGATAGTGGAAAACAATGGTTAATAGGATTCGCTTATAACAAAATTACATCTGTAATTTGCTAAAGTACTATAAGAATCAAATAATGAATCAAGTAGATTTTTTAAAATAATTCATTAGGTAGTCAAATGACACTCTCATGATCTGATTAGAGAACTATCAAAGAGAAGAATGTGAAGTTAAATAGGTCTGTAATTATTTATCTTAATTTAGAAGCAGATAATTAAAAATTAATTGTATTTATCACTAACCAAAATGATTTACTATATATAAAAGCTATCCATTGAAGCGGAGAAGAACAGCTAGATTTTGGTGAATCTATACAATAAAAGATATTAGAAAAGAGTTATAATGAAATGATAAAATCCAAAGTGTAGTTAGTCGCTTTAGATCATAATACTATTTCTGAAAAATTATTAAAATCATTCTATTTCAAAAAATCAATTTTCTAAAAAGAATTAATTTATTTTAATTCAAGTTTTACTTTCTTTATTTGAAATTATTATTAATTTTATAAACAGACTATTAATTATTTTAGATAAAGCAAATAAAAATTAAAGAAAATTTGATTTTTCGAAGAAAAAAAAAAGAATGTATATCAATCAAATATCCATAAAATTTAAATTTATTTACAAATTTGAGCACGAAATAAAAATTTTAAGTAGTTTGAAATGAGTTGCGTTAATTGGCAACAAAGAGACAACCAAATTTCATAAAAATTTGTATCTCTGATGCTAATTTGTTACTCTTTTTTTATTTATTATAAATAACTTTATAATTTTCTTTTAGTTGAAATAATTATCTTTCCTCCTTATTTCATTAACTTAAGATGAAGCTAAAATCAAAAATATTTGTTAATTTAAATAAAATAAGGTCAACATTTTTAGTATAAATATTATCGTCTTCAGGATTGCAAATTGGCTTATTTTGTAATTCAAAAATATATTATTTCTCATTGTTATTTAATGTATCGAATTAACAAGCACGCATAGTTAAAAATAATTGATCTTGTAATAATTATTATACACACAAAATATATTGAATTCAAAAAAGGGATAACTATCATTAAACTTTATTTTATTCTTATGCTCAATTAACATCTTATTAATTCAACTCTAAATTATATAATAACGCTAAATTAAAAATAATTTATTAATAAAAATATAAAAAATATTGATTTTAAAATTTATTTTTAGATTTATACAAATTCTATAAATAATACTTTTTATTCAAATAAAATTTTTTAATTATTAAAATTAATCTTTATTTGATTTTCGTTTGATTCCGCTTTAAAAATTCCTTGAATAATTTAGTAAAATCCAAAGCTTTTTTGGAACGAATGCTATTAAAGCAAAGCACAAGTCTTTCTCAATTGCAAACCGATTTCACAATTTATTCTATAGATTCAGCTGAGGTCAAAACAATTTATGAATACTTGCTTCTTCACTTTTTGAATTGCTTTGTAAAGCGATTTTAGGTAGAAATCAGATTTTATTGCAACAGCAGAGTTGAATTCATGATTGATTACCAAATAATTTATATCGTCAGGGAAGAAAATTTCTAAGAACATTTTGAGATGCTCGTTTTCATTTGAAATCTAATCAAGATAAATTATCCTGACATTCAGAAGCTTGAGATTACAGTTTACAATTTCGATCAACATTATCTATATTTGATTTCAGATAAATCAAACAATAGATTGAATTTAGAAAAGTCATTGATTAAAATCAATACAAGCATGATTTCTAATTTTTTATTTATTAATAAAAAAAATTAAATAGTAATCTAACTAAATATCGAATGATTTAAGAAATCTATTATTACATAAACTGGCTTAGTAACTTTCAGCCAAAACTATGTTGACTAGCGGACATCTAAACTACTGACACATAACACAACACATATATTTTATATATAATTAATTTAGATATCTGTGATAATATACAAATTGGTATTTATTTTATACTTTTATAAATTTTGTGCTTATTCAAACTGTATACTCGCATTATTTAACTTTCGTGATAGAATGTAAACCTAAACTGAAAGGGTTTTAGACATTGCAAAATGTAACCAATTTTCATCAAAATAAAAATACGATTAATAACTATTTAGATTTAACTATTTTTAATTATATCTAAATAATCAAATCTAACGAAAATTGTTAAATAAGTAAAATAATGCATCTATAATAAAAAAAGAACAAATTGGTTTTATATTCACATTATCTCTTTAAAATTTTTTTAGAACTTTGAGATGAATGTAAAAATATTCTAGATGTTGACAAAATATTTAGACGCCAAATGAAAGTAACTTCTGAAAATTGGTAAACTAAAGAAAAAAATTATTTTAATAAATTAGTTAACTTTTAATGCTCCTTTATACAGATTCAAGTATTGGTTCTTTTTGATAAATTTATCAGTCTCGTGCAGAAATCATTATTAATTCGATCTCACCTAACCTTAATCCATAAATTAAAAACATGATATGGTTAAAGATGTTCTTGATTCAAAGTAATGTCTAATTTTTTCAATTGAATTTAATTTTGGACTGTAAACTGTCAATCTCATCAATTTTGTTATATTGCTTTTTATAGAGTTAATCATAATCTTTTAATTTGCATCTTGAACTATATTCTCATTGTAAAATCTAACTATTAAGTAAAATTTATTTAAATTAATTAAAATATCTATCTAAAACTTTGACATATTTATTTTCGAATTTATATTTCTTTCTAAAATTTTGAGTTTCACAGCTCTTTTACTTTAGAATACGTCCCACACATAAGCATTTGTTGAATATTTTTGCTTTTCAACATAATTATTATGATTTGGAGGAATTTATCTATTAATTCTAAAATCTCTTAAATAAAAATTGTATTCATCTTTGAAGAATACATTATCTCAATTCCTATTTTATCTTATTTTAAATTCAAATTTTGTTGTTTTGTTTAACCTCATTCCTAACTCTTTGATTAGTGGGATTCTATTTATATTCATTTTGAATTAAAAAATTATAATGCTGATATATTACTTATCTAAAGAAATTTCGTACTAAACTTTTTGAAGTGTATAACATTTTATTTTGCTCAAAAAATATCATAAATGTTTTTAAATAAAGCACTCTTATATTCGTTAATTATATTATTTCTAGTTGATCTGAGATGAAGTTTGATCTGTCCATTTTCTTTCTTAAATTTTGATAATGCTTTTTAAAAGATCTTTGTGTCAAATTTTTTTGGAATCGAAACTCTCATTTCGTTGAGAGTCAAAAGTAGTTCGCCCATTTGCTTAATATTTTGTTCTTGATGATTAGCCATGTCTTACTCATATTTATGACTACTTTCATCTGGTTTCTTAAAGCCCATCAATTGGTTAAATTAACCAAAATTTAGGTTCTCTTCTTAGAGTGGTTGGTCTTTCTCGAATGAAAACTCAAGCAGTTTTCATTATAAAAGTTGAATAATTCTTGAGAGGTTATGTTATTGTTAGAATCTAAATCATAATTCTGTCGTTGTTCTGCAAGAGGAGGATTTTGCTGTATTTATTAATAAAGAAAATGAAGAATATACAGAATACTTTATTATGTTGGATGATAAACTTTAAAGTTAATAATTCAATAGGAGCTCATTTAGATGGGGTTTTGGGGTTTTGGGGTTTTGGGG
>JAQGFW010016918.1:0-15895 GCA_030463445.1 Euplotes aediculatus
ACCCCAAAACCCCAAAACCCCAAAACCCCAGACGATTTCAAAGAATTGAAAAGTATATTTTTTACTTTTCTGGAATAAATTGATTAAAATAAGCATATTTTACTATTTTAGGCTTCTCAATTCTTTACTTTCCAACCTATAGTTATTGCATTATAATCAATTCTTTTAATAAAAATTCTTTAATTTGATAAGCAAATGCTTAAAGATTTCAGCAATTTTCTTATTAATTAAAAATAATGCTTTATGCAATATCTTTAAAACTGTTTTAATTGATTAAATGCCAAATTAAAAATAAAATTAAAATAAAGATATAACATAACTACTTGTTCCTACCTCAGGATCAGTTGAAACTTTCCTCACAATAAGCTCTGAAATTATTTTTATAATAGCAACTAATATGTATCATAAGTATATTGAAGTCATGAGCAGCAGCAGAACTGACTCTAAGCTTATTTCTTGAATGCTTATGCGATCTGGGTTTCATTCTGTCAGAGACTTCATCAAAAGCTAGATTACATTATGTTCAGTTCACACTACCTTATCAATTGCTACAATCATTAAAATTATAAGCATCACACTGTTGCTGAAAATCTCTGTTGTTCTGTTGAAGTTTCGCTGAAACGGCAGTTTAACGTTGTGGCTGACTAGTGCAAACAACAACGAGCATTGGATTACTAGGATAATAACCATCAATATGATTACTGAAGTATCAGATGAAAGTACAGGCAACAATATTAATGGAATTCTCAACAGTAGAAACATATAAAGAAATAATGGACGTTTATATTTATCAATCTTTTGAATAAATTCGGTATTCATAATCAAATTCCTTTTTAGTATTCAGTATCAAATTAATACAATTGTTGCGAAGGAAGTAACAAGAGATGCTATCAGATGAAATCTCATCGTTGATAAATCATAACATATATTTAAAACCACAAACGGCAAAATCAATCATCATAAAATTAAAAATATTGTCTGTGATTCAATTTTTAAAATCTGAAGAAATTTAAACTTTTGACTTCAATCAGTTATTCTATTTAATTTCATTAATATTAGCAAGAAAATAGCAAAAATAATTATATTTGAGTAATTATAAATTGTTTCTTGTCAATATAATTTAACATTTGCGAATTTTGCGTCGCTCGGTGTTCATAATGAAAAGTAGTTTAACCAAAACAAGTTTAAAAATCCGAAATCAAATTTGAAGTATTGGATCCATGAGAAATATTCCACCCAATTACTGCTAACTCGGTCATATGACATTATTAGCATCATCAATGACTGCAAATGCACTGCAGGTTCAAGCATTCACCTGCCATATATGACTGAAAGGGCAAGATAAATAAGCGTCACAGCCATTGTAAAAAGGCCACAGATCCAATAAAGTTTTGCATTTGTTGTTGGTAGATAATCTACTTCTTTGACTCAAGACCCATCAGACTCAAGCACATATCCAGAGTTACATGAAATACAATTAGACTCATAAGGTCCACTGCACTCGAATCACTCTTTTGAAGCACACTGAGTCACGATGATTTCGACTAGGACTTCTGAGGTTTGACAAAAGGAGTTAATCGAGTAGATAGAGATTTGTCAACCTTTGTCTCCAAATATTTTTATGTACAAATATAAATCACTGTCAACTTCATCTGTATCAATGCGAGTAGCTATTTTTGCATAATTTGAGTTTGTTCAGCCTGACGAATAAAAGCTTAATTTTGATCCATTTTGATTCATAAATAAAATATCTGGGAGCTTGATATTAACATAGTGATTTTGATATACTATAATTGAGTCAATCTTATTTGTTTGTGAAGAAGGTAAACTTGGATTTATTGTCACGTTAAACTCATTTGACTCTATGCGATTTCTTCAACTATCGATTGAAGTAATTTTAACTCAATAAGTACCGTACTTGCTAGAATTGTCTCACCCATCTATGAAAATTAAGAACAACTGTTTACCAAATGTAAATCCTCATACTGTTTGATTGTATACATATAATGCCTGATTGCTTTCTGAGTATCAAATCCAGTCAATTGGCTGATTAGTTGATCATGAAGATGCATAAAATGTTGAAGCTCTTCCATTCAATAAAATTTCAACTGCATTTTGAGCGTTAACATTTAGATTATCAAAACTATTGAGGCTCAATTCTTCAGAAAGCACAAGCTCAACACTCAAGCTGTAATAGGTAAATGCTCCGGAATCGTCACTCAGCATGACTGTAACGTTGATGCTTGAAGAATATTTTGGAATCAATGGAGATGATGTATTGATATTGATCTAACAAATTGGTTAGCAACAAATGTCATCAATTTAGAAACTAATTAAACTAGAAAGGTAGAGAGCTTATTTTAACTTTATATCAATTGATCAACTTACATTAAAGTAGTCTGATGAGCTTTGGAATCTATTTTCTGATGTCTGTATTTGAATCCAATCAGGAGTTTCACTTGCGAAAGATATATTAAATAAACTGCTATCAGGATCAATGATTTCAGGAAATCTAAACATCGATTTTTTAGGGTCTCATAATTTGATTTGAAATGGACTCAAGTCATTTGCAAATATTGGAGGCTGTGATTCAAATATATTTAAATTGATTTTTAATTGAATCCAATACTGATTATCTTGATGATACTTATCTGTATATTTTAAAGTAATTGTTGTCTGAGATACTGAAATATCGTCTCACATCACTATCATGTTAGATGTTGATATATTTTGAGTTTGAATAAACGCATTTCAGTTTCCACTTTCAATTAGTTTTACCAAAACTACATCGCTCTCTTTGTCATAAAAGGTCAAAGAAAAGTTTTTGATTTGCTGAACAATTACATACCAATCAGTCAAAATACTTATTAGTCGACAATTATCATTTACAAATGAAATCAATCAATTGTTTGTCGATATTGTATTATTTACATAAAGATTTACCATCGAATATCCTATCAACTGTGACTGAAATGCCAAATTAAATAATCCAACAGATGTAACCTTTGAAGTATCAATTGTAAAACTACCAGAACCTTCATTTAATAATATCCATGATGGAGTTACACAAGGAATAATATCCGATGAAATTTTATTTCAAATCCTGAGAAGAAACTTAGAATTGCTTCATTGTTCAAATGCAGTAAGTGTAATATTAGTTGGGTTGCTTCCTAATAATTCGAACGTGTACTGATTTTCAAGAACAAACACTGGAAGTTCAGGGTCTCAAGTTTGAAGCTCAGAAATATAGTTCGGCCAAAGTCAAGATGTCACATCGAGTTCTTGGTATTTGACAAGTCCGTCGTTATCTTGAAACAAAGTTACATTATTGAAGTATCTAACATTCATCGTGTTTCCAACCCAGTGAATCTCACTTGGATCTGTTCCGTTGGGAGTATAAGATAATTGAGATATTTTTGTATTTTCAACATCAAAATCTACTCAAAATTTAATGATTTTATTTATAACTTAATTAGAGTAATTAAATAAACTATTGTTATGAAAGTATTCTACAATTTTTAAGTACATACTTTGATCTGAAAGACTGTAAATACTGCAGTTCATTAGGTCGAAGTTTGCATTTGTTTTGTAAACAGATGAAGAATGAGAGTCGTTCAGTATTTCGTCGTTGCTTGTGATACTTAAGATATAGTATAAATCTATATCAATTTAATTTATTTAAACTGATTATTGAGGAAAAGCAAAATCTTTTTTTAAGCATTTTTATATTTAAAAATCACAAAAATTTTTACTTAATAATATTTAGAGCATTTATTTTCTACCTTTACTTAATTTTTAGAGTTGATTAATTACTTAAATAAAAATTATCATTGCGACAATGCCAACTAATATTTTAATTTCTCTGTATATTTTAATTTATATCGATTTGACTCTTATTAGATATTGTTATAAGTCAGTTTCTTTCCAAAATAAAATAGACCGAATTGATTGAAGTCAAAAATAATTATTTTAAATGAAAAGCAATTGTTGATAAAATATATAAGAATGCTGAAAAATATATTTTATTATCAACTAATATTTTGTTGTAAATTTAAGTAAACTAATTTTCAAGGCTAATTATCTTTGAATCAAGTCAATATATTGAATAAAAATAATAATATCTTTTCACATAAATTTGAATTTTAATAAATTATGACTCTTTATATATTGCACTTTTGTTGAGATTAAGTCTCTATTTCTTCAAATCAAATATTTTGATTTTTTAAAGAGACAAAGTTGATTCATACAAAAATCTGTCTTTGTGTTTTGATTTAAACCAAATAGTCCAAAATAAATATTTTTAAAAGTATTATGAAACATTCAGATCCTCATTGCAATAATTCATAATGAATTTAATGTCCAATCAATCATTTGATTTTATTTAACTTTATTTTAAGCATAGTTGTCAATCACTTAAAAGGAAAAAGCTTCTTTATATTATCTCAAATTTATGCTGCAATAGATTATTTTTGATAATAATTTAAAAGAAAATAAGAATCAAAATTTTACTATAATTACAGTTATCAAGTTTCAAATAATAACTGCTAAATACTTCTAAAATTGAATATTTTTTGTTCGAAAATTCGCTATTTCAAGTATAATACTTGTTGATAAAACACCACTAATTGATATCTGCTTTTTAGATTGAATACTTTGTTTCGAGAAGTATGTATTTCATCTAAAAGTCAATCAGAAACTAAGTAAACAAAATGAGCATAGACTGATTTCTTAAACTTATAGAATCTAAGCAACAAATCACTTAAATATTGACTTTGATATCAACTTATGTTCAGGCAGATTTTTCTTGAGGTTTTATTGTATATTTTTAAATTATTCAATTTTATTTAAATTTTAATTTATTTTTCACAGTCTCTTGAAACACTTAGCTTATAAAGGCATAAGTAAATTGATAAATCCTATCGACAACATTAGTAATCAAAATTTATATTTATTCGAAAAATGTATCATAGTTGTAGGATAAATACTTTAGTCATTGTGACACAGTATTAAACCTAAATTTGAAAATTAAATTGGAAAAAACTCACACATAAATCTTTCAAACTATTTTGGATAATCTAAAGGATACAGAAATGGCTGCAACTACTTTTATTTGTCCGATTTAGTTTTAAATTCAAAATTTATTGCATTCTGATGCGTTTATATTACTTTTCATCGCCGAAGAGGGTAAATCAACCTCACAAAAACTGTGAGTGTTTTGTAAGATAATAATTATATATTTATAGAATAATCAAAAAAATATAAAATTTTAAAATTTAGTTTAAATGGTCTCTATTCAAAATTGAAATCTAATTCTTTGAGTTGAACTTTTAAATACTTAGGTTAAGGTCATTTTTGAATTCTAGGCGAGTTTGGCTCAATCACTGCATTAGAAATATTGTCAGTATCTCGTGAAGAAAGGAATCAATATAAAAGTTATGACAGAGGATGCAATAAACTGAAAGGGAAATTTTAGATTGAAGCAAAGCCAAATAGAAGTTTATACTGCCTAATATTCTTTTGATAAAGAGAAGCATGATAAATTTTCAATCTGCATAATCATTTATGCACTAGTGATATAAACTATATTGTGTTGAGATTACTGCAAGAATTTCACTAAATTAGAAAAATTTTGAATTCGTTACAATATAAAGACTATTATATCTTGACTTTTTAGTTGCATGTAATTTTAAAACTAAGAGTTGATGCATTTAATTCTCCTATATATTTAATTTAAAATACATTATCAGCAATGGACTCAGTTATGGTATTTGATATGTTGGGTTTCAATTAATGTTACCTTCGTTATTATTGGTCTTTAGTTCATTGAGGACCTGTCAAGTTGCATTTATCTGATTCTCTACTTGTACAACACCAATCTCAATTTCATTGGCTGTGGAGATGATGAAAACGCAAAATTAAAGTGAACATAATGCAAGTCTACTTACAAGTCAAGGTTGAAGAATTCAATGTTCCTTGAGGCTCATTAATCTTCAATATATAAGTTGAAAAGCACATAGGTGCATATAAAATCACTGGAGAGCCTTTCTGCGATTTGAAAACTGAGTTGATGGAGCTAATCGATGGTACATCAAATGCCAATTCGATATTGAGAGTCTCGCTTTGAAGGATAAACAATGCATTACTTTCTAAATTTGAGTTACACAATTAACATTATATAGTTAATTGTAAGGAAGATGAACATTCGGAAAATAAAAGCAGCTTATAAGATTTATAAATAATAACTTAAGCAATATTTGAAAACAAATAAAAAACAAAGCTTATTAAAACTTATGATATGGGGATAATGCGATAATGAATGGGTATATAATTAAAAGCCTATTTATTGCAGTTTTTTAATCTACAATTTACTCAACCAACTAATTAGCACTCCCATCGTCTATTGCTTATTTCTGAAGCAGCCTAAATTGTTGTTTCAATAAGAAGCGAAGAAAATTGCTTTAGCTTTTGAATATGATTTCAACACCAATTATTAAAGTCAGAAGCAATCTAGAAAATTTTAAAGATAATATATTTGAATATTTTGATAATCAGTTCAAGCAATATGTTGATATGAAAATATTTATGAATTAAATAGTCATATTTTTTTTATTTTTAAATCTTAACTTGATGAAGTTAAATTATTTTGAACCAATAAAAATGTTTTATTGGAATATATTTTATCAATGCTTAATCGTTTACTAACAATATTTATTTACTATGTATGTCGCGCATTCTAATTTCATAAACCTGAATAAGACTTTATCAGATTGTAAATACTAAATATGTCTAGATAATTAGACTTTGGATTAAAAATAAGAAACATGCAAACCAATTCTTCATTTTAGTTACAAGACTTTATTGGATGGAGTATTTATAATTTAAAATATTGAATCTCTTGCTTAAATGATAATGATTACGCATATTCAGGCAGACTTATATTTCTATTCAGAAATACTCTTGTATTAGTGCAACTTTCAAATGGAAATTCTGGCTGCAGATTTAATTCTTTGTGCTTTAGAATTTGAATACAAGCCAATGAGTGTTAGACCAGAACAGTGGATCTGCTAGTGCTAACGACAGGTCAAAGTTGCCAATAGTTTGTTCGTCGGATACCATGTGAAATTGCACTGGTGGAGAAAGGAATGAGTAAGCATGGCAGGCGAATAGGCTTACTGAAAGTAGAGATTGATGCCACATCTCCAACTTCCAGACCTAACTGAATTTGATTTAACTATGAATGACAGATATCGGCATTGATTTATATCATATCATAAGATTACAAATGACAAAACAAACAACTTTGGTAATATAACAAATTATTCGCTAATAGTTTTTATAAGTATTAATATAGAATCCATGCTTGTGATAAAATGTATGAGAAAATTATTAAAATTTAGTTGCTCCTTTAACCAAACTAAAGAATTTAGGAATTTTTTAAGAAAATTTCATTGCTTTCAATTGGTAGAAATACCAAATTGATTTTGATAGTTTAGACCTCTGCTTGATACAAGGAAAGTCTGAAAAAATACATAACAAAACCAAACAGATAATACTGAGTAAATAGAGTGTTCGTGAGCTATTAAAAATTTATATTTTAACATTTTATATTATTTTTATAAGTAATATTGAAGTTTAGCAAAGAATGCAGGAGAAATAGATCTAAATATATTAATATTAAAGCTGTTGATGGAAAATCAGTTATTTTAGTAGTGCTTGTACTAAGATGTGGTCAGTTAGGTACACAACTAAAGAATGTAAAACTAAAAGCCACATCGATAAATATGACTCTGTTTATCATAAATATAGATTGATAATTATAACTTGAATATTAATAATTTTTTTTGTGATTCATAAATTAATATCTGTCTTGTAAAGTTAAACAAGAATTTTGCATTAATGAGCAATTTGAGTTTAAATTTGTCAAAAGAGAGCTTATATGATAGAATTACTTTTGAAATTATTTTTTAGCTGGAGTTTGCTAATCTTTTTAATTACTTTACAAAATTTTCCTTTTAAGTTTATATATTTCAATTTATTTTAATTATATTAATTGCTTCTGAAGAATAGAATTTTTCTTAAATAAAACTTTTATTAATTAACTTCAGTATTTAATGAAGAAATACCTAGCTTGCTTTCAATATTTTTTGGTGAATTTGATCTCGTCACAACTCTATAATAAATATTGAGAGGAAAAATTATTAAAAAACCAGAATCGTTATTTTGGAACATCAGATGACATAAACAATTTAATCTCGTTAAATGCTTCTTTTTTGACGAGAAAATTTCAGTAAATCTTACATTTATTTTCGCTTTAAAAAATAATGCTATATGATATATTTTATACATGATCATTTCAATTATTCGCTGATCCATAAAGTAGTTTATTTTATAATAATTGAATTAAACATTATTAAAAATATTCACAACGACACCAAATTTGAAAGCAAAATCAAGTTCTATATCAATTAACTTTTATTACTACATGGAAGTATTTAGCGAAATCAAATTTATTTTTGTCTGATGTTGCAAATTATATTTAAAATTATTTTAATAAAATTACACTCAGGCTAGATCATTATATTAAGGAAAATATTAGCATCAATTGGCATTAAATGTTTATTGAATTTAAGGTGCTTAATTCAATTATCATTTCACAAAATTTTTAATCACTGCTGCAAATATTTTTAGTATTATTTGTGTAAATTTACCCATGACTTAATTCTATATTTTATGATTGATATTTTATATTGGAGCAGTTTAATGCATAAGCAAATTCATAACACTTAAATTAGAATTATCCTATTTAATACTATTTTTAAATTAAAGCCAGTAAATTTTTTATTTACATTTTCTTATATTGATACTTTGCAAAAATGCGCACTATTTTAATTATCAAAATAGCATAAAATAGTTGAGTTAAATTTGATTGAATGTATAAAAATATTATCAAAATGAATATCTATAGTAGCCTAATTTTACTTTTAAATTATTCAAATAATATTCCAATTCATTATTATACGAAAAAACCTTAATTTAACTTTTTTTTGTAATTTATGATAGCATCTATTTTTTAATATATAATTTTGATTGATAGAATTTGATTGGTGTGATTTTGAAACTCAGAAATCAATAAATAACTTCTTTTTACCAGTAGAGATAATTTGCTGTTGCATAGTTTGCCATTGATCCTATAAGGTGTTATAATAGTGTGAAAAGTAATACCCAAAAGCAAAAATAATTATGCTGGTTTCTATAAATTGTATTCTCTAAATTATACTTCTCAATTATAATTTACGATTATTAAAATGTTACAGAAATTTAATTATAAATACATAAATTAATTTATTTTAACTAATATTAGATCATTTGCTATTAACTTTTTTGTAAAGATTTTGTCTTTGAAAAACAGTTTTACAATTTAAAAATTTCATCTCATATCTAATAAAAAATGTATTTTGTGCAGTAATGTAGGCTTTTATTACTTTTATAATCATTTGGTGAGCTGAGAAAGAAGGTGAAGCAATTTGAATGCTTATAACTACCATTTGTTCCATTAAGACTAATGAATCAAGGGTACAGAAGACTTGCATACATTCCAGAGTAAATAGTTGATCCATATGAAGTCATTACATCAGGAGCATCATATCCAAGTTGGTAATCAATAACAGTTGTCCAAACTGTTTCGCCATTGTTGCCAATTCTGAATACTACTTGATCAGTAGATGAATTATTAGAGTAGTTGATTATTGATGATGAACCTAAAACTCTTCCGTTTATTGCAATATCAGTATCTTCAATCGATGTAATCGAAATTGTTTGCAGAAATAAGAGATTTAATGTCGCTCGCTCTGAATTTGCAAATAACTTTGACAATTTCAAATTTCCATTTATATCATATTTGATTAATCCTCCATTATACTGAGTTAAAACAGTATAAGATGTGATCGCCTACAATAAAAGAAATATAAGGAACAGACTTACCCAAATACTTTCTCCGACTATTTCAGAATCGATAATATAAAAGTTGATCATATCATATTCATTAATAACTGCCTTTGCCCATAAAGTTTTTCCAGTTGATTCTTCAATCTTTGCAATAATATTTATCATATCAATGTTGCTATAAATGACAAAAGAAATCTTACTTTTGGAACATATTATTTGAAGCATAGTACCTATTCAAAGTATTAAAAGTTTCTGTTGTTTCAAACTCATAAATTAATCCATTAAATATCAAATAGCATTATATTAGTAAATTGGAAAGTTTATGGATTTTTATATCGGTCTATCATTGCCAAAAGAAAACTATTGACAATATGCAAATCCAATGTTAATGCAGATCAGTATTCACTTACACCATTATAAAGTTTCCTTCTGGCAGAATATGGAATTCTAAATAAAACAGATTAGCCTGCATTTTTATTGCTTATGCATCAGAGCTATAAAACCTTTAGCATATAACTCCTATTTGCTATTTATCGATTAGATTTAATAGTAAAAATACTTTGACGTATATAAGTTAGTTAAACTTGTTTGATTTCTCCATTTTGAGTTTAAATTAAATGTACTTTTCATATAAATCAGCCGGTACTTTTACCTATGATTTGTGGATTTCTGATTGATCAAAAACTAAAGTCGTAAGGGAAGTTTGTTCCGAAGTAACTTGTGAGATAAGATCCATGTGTTATTGGAAACTGACTACTTGATCAGCTTGTCGATCGGACTTTGATTTCATCAATTGCACTAGTCACGTTAAGCTCACGTTAAGTCTCAAAATTGCTTACTTTAGTATACAAATTCAAAGAACTGATTGCACAATTGCTCGGATGTATCTTATAAGTTTCTCGATTTTTGATTTTGGAAAACCCTTAATTAATAAATACTTAAAATCAAATTGAATGGTTGTTGAGAAGATTAAGCATAAAATTTAAATGATAGTTAGATTTCCCATATTAAAAAAATCTTCAAATCTAAATTATAGTTTTTAAAACTTTTATATATTTTATATATGGAATACAATCAATATGAAATGAAATATGTTATTATTATCTTCTCATATTGTTGAGGCTAGTTATTGAAAAATCAATATAATTACAGTGAGCATATTTTTTTATCAGAGATTATTATTAATAATAAAATATTTATTTGGGCCATATCGATTTTGATTGACTTTGAAACTATAAATTTCTCTTTGACTCAAATTAACTTTAAACACAATAAGGAATCTTGATTTATTTCATAAATGTATTTATTTTCTTTGTTAAAAGAGAAAAAGAAATAAATTAGCTTTTATTAGATCTCAAATGAAATGTGTAGATAAAAATATAATATATCTCATACACAATTTGAAGATATCTTATCATATTTTAAAAAGTTTTTTAATATTCATTTAAATTTATAAAGATTATTCTAATCAAAGTTATAATAATTTGAACTTGTTTATGTCTCAGTTTCATGTCACTCATGTTTAAATTTTATTATAAAATATAGATTGAATATCTCATATTCATATCATCATCAAAATTTCTTAAATATTATAAAGTTTATTTTTAAATAAATTCATTCATTGACATTTTGTCCTTCTAATTATTTTCTCAAATATGCTAATATAATCTCTACTGAATTGAGCTCTTAAAGATATTCAGCATGTCAATTATTTTAATTTCATTATCAATATAAAACTAAAGTTCATCTGTAATCCAGTGATATTTCTCATTATCCATCTGCAAGAATACTTCATCATTGTTAACTTTTAATTTGATTTTTTATAGTCTTTACAAATATTTCATGATAATAAAGTGTTTTAATATTTCCTTCATTGAAGAATAGAGTTGATTGCTTTGATATAAAATCCCTTTTCATATACCAACTTTTTTTCTTTTGTTTATTGAGTAAATTATATTATATTCATCACCTAGAATCAACCTAATTCCTGATAGATATTCTAAATAGAAAGTATATTTATCAGAGATCAAAACGAAATAAAATTTTGCTCAATTAATATATCTTGGTTACTAATCAACCTGTGATTTTTTTATGTTTATCAAATTCTTGACTTTTGTTTTATTCTTTGTATTTAAATACAATAATTCTAAACATTTTTGCAATTACTCCTTTGCAAATAGCGATTCCATTTTTAGATTCAGAAAGTAATCTCTCGATCTTTCAATTTAAATGATAAGCATAATTTACGGTTGCATCAAAGCAAAGCAATTTGTCTTCATTAGTTATCTCCATTATTTCTGGTCTTCGAGAATTTCTTCAATCAACTTCAAAGCAAGGTTTACTGTGAAATTATTGTTAGCCTCTGTAATTTTATTCCTAGTCCAATTGAGAGCTCAAAATGATAGAATTACTGCAATTTCTGTATGTTTTGAGTTAAATTGACTTATAAATAAATCTATTTGAGTCTGCTATTGATTTGAAATCCATGTCCTGATCTTTTCCTGTTATAAAAATATCTGCTGATAAGATGATGATATTAAATTCTTCTTATTGTTCATCAAATTAATGCTTTCAAGAGATTACTTTCGTTTACCAACAAGTTTTGAGTCGCAGATGCAAATAACTTTTGAGCAAAATCTCTCCTTGCTCTAAACTGATTCCTGATTGAAAAAGACATTAAGTCTAAATTTAATATCGAAATCAGAATTTATTCATAAGAACGATTGATAAATAATTTTGGCCAATAAATTATCTTTTGGTGATGCATTCATGCTATTTTAATCAAAGGGTTTAAAAAAGATAGTAGTATTAAAATTCCTTGATTCTGTTAATAAAATAAGCCTTGATCCTCCATTAATATTTTACGCTTCAGATTTGCAAAATCAGCTTATTAAGGCTTATATCGTTTATGCTTTTACTCTTGTTGTTCGTGTAATATATACTTTTTTAAGAAAATATAGCAAAATTTTCAGGTTTTTATATCTCCTTACTGGGGATAATAAGAGGTATATTATATAAGCAACTGATAGAGAATTTGCTGATTCATAATAAATATAACTCCAGAAACTATTAATTTTAAATGAGATGAGAACAAAATATAACAGAATGATCATTAAAATAAAAGAAATAAGCAAGAACATTCAATAAATATTTAACTTGTTTTATAAAATCATTATGAATAAAAATTCCTCTTTCAATTCAGTTCTGACAAATCCTGCCACAGTTCTCACTTGAAAGCAGATTTTTCTTGTATCAAATATGGATCTTAGTGATCAGGTTTATTAAGCATCTATTTATCTTATCTTGAAGTATCTACTCAATATATTGTCATATTCGCTTGTATAATTCTTTACTTATGAGCTAGTCTTCGTTATATCATGAATTTTTGACAGAATAATAATGAAAATCCTACTTTTAAATACAATTAAATCACTGATACAGAACTGATCCAAATTTCTTGTCTCCTATGTATCTTCAATCCCTTTCCATTTTGTCTCAGTCTGGAACTATCGAAATACCAGTTACTTTCAGCCTCTGTTAATGTGATTGACTCTTACAGATTCTGAAGCTATGCTTAACCCTCATTAAGTTGAATGACAGCCTGGAATTCGAGAATTTACCAGCAATCTGATTCTCGTTAGGAAGTGATCATAATGAGGATGCTTTGGAGTAAGAACGTGATTATACTCAAGAATATATGCCGGATAACAAGAAGATGCACGAATATTTCATAAAGAATGCGAAATACCCAAATAATTTCCAATACTCATATTAGTTTAAGCAAGACTGAAATATCAGCATTGCATCAATCTTAATTAACTTTTGTATCGATATTAACTTACAAAATGCTGGATAAGAAGGGACATCAAAACTCAAAAGAATATTTTATATTGGTTCAAGAACTGAATAGAGATAATAGACTCGGTGTTAAATACAAGATAAATTGAGCTTCCTTTTCAATGAAATTTAATTAATACAGAATATTGGCCAAAGAAAAATGATCAAATTCAACAATGATTTTTTGTCAACAATACATTAAATTTTCAGTTATGAATTTCATATAATGAGCATACTTTATTGATTTATCTAATTTGATGTTTATACATTTTAATATCAATATTGAAAATGATGAAGATTATGAACATTCAAAACTAATTAAAGTGGTCGATTACATTTCAGATAGTTTTAATGAATGAAAGATAGAATCAAATTATCATAACTTCAAATGTATTATAATTGTAATTTACTGTTTAATTCTATTCATTGATTTAAGAGTATAAAATGACTATAGTTTTCAATGAGAATTCTAATAAAAATATTAGAGAAAGTAACCCTAAATATCACGTTTTACAACCATTGTTAATTGAGATTTTACTCACAATTTCAAATCGTCAACTGCATATGTAAATAAAATAGTTATTGCATTTAAACTAACTAGCAAAGATAAATACTCAATAAATTAAAGCAAAATTGAAAACAAAATTATTTAAAAATTATACTGATAATATCTTTTAATTTCAATAAGATGTTTAACAGTTAAACTAATTTTGATATCGCTTCAAAGATCTAAACTTTTAACTAAAGTTTTGATTCAAAACTTATAGAAAATCAAAATTAAAAATACTTAAATTTTAAGTTCAAGAAGATTAAATAGGATCAGACAAGAGCAAATACGAAGAATTGCAATAAAAAAATTACAGAAGAGAGATAAATTTACACATAGTTATCCAACTTACAAAATCAATAATGAAAGAGAGATAGCCAGTATGTAAAAGAATAAATAAGAGATTTATTACTTTTTAATAAAATTTTCTATTCATGACTCCATTGTCTATCTCTTTAACTCTATTCCAATAATCTAATTTTCACTTCAAAATTTAAATCACCTCATCAAAGTAATTAAATACGAGTAGAAAAGAAACTAATTTAAATCCAAATAAAACTAGATAAGAATAAAAAATTTCCAGATGTGATTTTCCAAGTTATTAGTCAAGAAATTTGATAATCTAACATACTGACACTGAATTGAAGGACAGACAAGTCAGAAGTTGGCTCGATATCATCCAGAGCTAAATATTTCATTATTTCAATTTTAATATTCGCATGTATAACAAAATTCACAAAATATAATAAAAGCAAATTTTGCATAAAAATGGTAAAAAACTAATTCTATATAATTATCGAAAAATTCATGAATCAATTGAAATTCACGAGGAAAAATTATTGTAAAATAAAATTAATAATCAATGAAAACTGATAAATTTAATATAGCAGAATGTAAGCTATATTTAAAAGATGATGATAATAATAAAATTATAATATTTCTGTTAAAATTTTTTAAAATAATAATGTCAACACAAGCTAAAAATCTAAAGTATATGTCAGGAAAAAATAATCATTTCACGAAAACTAAAGTATGCTATTGGATAGCTATTTTAAGCATTATTGTTTGTTTTAATTATATTAATTATTTTATTTTTATTATTTGCTTTATATCGATTGATAAGGAGAAATAATTTCTTAATATGCCAATTCTTTTTGATACATATTTATGCTAATTATATTTGATAAATATTTAAATTTATAGTGTTTGCACAAAAATGAGAGTAAATATTAAGTTATTTAATGTAATGTTAGCAACATGACTGAAAAACACAATTCATTAAATTTGCTGCTAAGAAGAATAACACTCATCGAGATTTGCTGCTTAATATAATTCAACAATTCAAAAAAGTAAAATCACTTGATTTTAAAAAAATGGATGCTATTTGAGCTTCTAACAAGAATAAATAACATTTAATCAGGCCGTAATTCTTCAGCTAAGTCGATATAACAAATAAAAACCTTACTTGTTTCAGTATGTTGAAAACTTCCATAATTTATATTTAGAATTCTTCTATTTTATTAAATAGTAAAACAAAATTAAAAATTAAACTGCATTTTTAGTTTA
>JAQGFW010016958.1:0-25879 GCA_030463445.1 Euplotes aediculatus
CAGCCAACATGGGCCAGGCTTCACCTTGCAATAAGCTGGGCTAGCCTGTTCGACATCAAACTGCATCTCTTTTAGCTATTTCATACTCTCAGTTTTCG
Organism: Euplotes aediculatus; assembly: GCA_030463445.1. Lineage (NCBI taxonomy): Eukaryota > Ciliophora > Spirotrichea > Euplotida > Euplotidae > Euplotes > Euplotes aediculatus. Next base: position 99 of record JAQGFW010016958.1, read on the forward strand.
TTAAAAGTCAGATAGTATGTAATTAAAAAAAATCTCTGTGAAAACAGTTAAAAATTTTGTCACATTTTGAAAAAAGATTAAGCGTACACTGAATATTTCGAGTAAAAATTCAGTTTTTTACTCTTTTTGATTTTCATAAATCAAGCTTTTCATAATAACCTATCTACATTGTTAGTGAAGAAACTATCTTTTAATAATCATTATTCATATTGATATTCGCCTTCTCCTCAATCATATTTCCTCCATAAATCCTGCAAACTTCGAAATTTTCTCTCTCAAAATACAATAAAATTGAGGACACTTTTTGGAATTATGAAACATGAAGTTGAACTTAAGCTCTAAATGATACTAAGTAGTATTGACTTCGAGACGAATTGTGTTTACCTTACTTTTTAATAAAGAATGAGCAAGGTATCAAATTACTCCATAAAAAATATGATTGGTAAATCTCAGTTTTATGGACTCTTATGCTCATTTTCACTCAAATATAGTATAAATACTGCAAAAGCTATGGTCTAATAAATTTTTATTTTAGGAAGTTTAGGTTGACTTTACGTTAACTGCATTTGATAATGTCTCTTGCACTATGATGTAAGGGATTGCTTCTTTCAAATTCAGTTTGATTTCAATCCTCTTCTACTTTACTATTTTCTCATAAAATAGAGTATAAATAGATAAGCAGTTAAAAAATAATGTGTTTTTAGTGGTAATTATAACCTTAATTTAAAATTTGAAGCATAATTAGCATTTTTATCAGCCAATTGATTTAGTATAGCTTTCTAAATTGTTTTGCTTCTAATCGATTTCTTAAGAATACTACAAAATTATGCTTTCAAAGAGAAAATATTAACTCATTTTCTGAGAAAAGCTAATGAAAATTTAGTTTAGTATAAACAGAGTGAAATACTCTAAAAACTTCATCTATTTTCAGAACAGAAATAATCTTAATGATATGCTAACTAAACAACTCTCGATAGCTTTATGAAAAAAGCATCAGTTAACCATACGTTTAAGTTTAGATTAAAACATCGTGCATTTCTATTTGTTTTTGAGTTTCTTCTAGTTTTATCATTCTCTCTATAAAACAGTAAAAAGTATAAACTATGTTGAGAAAGTATCTTACTATAAGTATGGACAAAATAAATATGATAGGTTCTATCTTCCATTTGTTTCTTTATATCATTTTAACGTATTTTGGACTTTAAAATACTTCACTGTTTCCCAACAAATGATAATAGTTTGTCTAAAAGATGCTTAAATCATGCCCTTAAACGCATTTTTATTATTAGTCTTTCAATTTGATTAAATAATTTTCAGAGTATAAGCTAGAATATTGAGAGACTTATCAAGACTATAAAAATATATTAGGTAAGTTCACGTCAGCATTTCACATGCTTCTCGTGAGATTAGACTTCTATCTTTGATTTGACACGATTTTATTTAAATATCAACCTCTATTTTCAATATAAAATAACATGATTTTAGCAAAAGTTGTTGATGCTTTTATCAACTTTGAATTGTGATTACATATTATTTTCCACTAACCCTTTATTTCTAATAAAAATTTGTGACGAAAGCCTCTTTTTATTCAAATAAATACTCCTTCATCATATATTAGAGTATGTTTAGTAATTTAATTTATAAAGTTGAAGATAACAAGCAAGAATCATGTTCTTTAAATAACTATTTTACTTTAAATTAAGTAAATTTCTTATTTTGAATTTATTTAGTGCAATGTATAAAGTAAGTATTCTAATGAGTGATTCTTTAGATAAAAGTATTAGCTTAATGCCATTTATCCAGCATCTCCTGCTTAATAAAACTGTTGGTATCAGAGGACTTAGATAAAAGATATTTTGATAAATATTGCCTACATTTGAGAGAAGACAAATTTTAAACATTAAAAATACTTTTTTAGAATCTGAGAGAAAACTATATTTAATGATTTGATAAACTTCTGTTACTCTTAATTCACATCAAATATAAAAATTTCTAAATCTTAAAAAGTCAATAGAATCTAAATAATCTCCTTTTTTACCTCAACTCAAGTTTTGGTAATATAAAGAGTTTTAAAGCATTCTTACTTTTTTAAATCTTTCTGAATGAACACTTGCACTATTATTCAAATTGAGAAGCTTATTGTTCTATCAACTACTTTTATCTTACATTTACATGAGAATAAATATATTCGTTCAACAACTTCAACTGCTTTTGAAAATTATAGATAAATATTGAGAAACATCGGTCTAAATTAAAAGAATAAAGTTTGTTAATATTTAAAAATATGTTGAAACAGTAATTAAAAATCATTGTTTTAATTTTGTTATTTTACAAATAAGATATCACTCCTTCATTAAAAATTATACCCAAGCTGTAATTATTTTATGTTGGCATACAAATTAAACTCAGTCTTCATCTTTTATTGTGACTTAAATGTTTATTTGTAACTATTCACTCAGCAAATTTATATCGAAATTATGAAACTATACATTAAATACTAACATATTCATAAATAGCTTAAATTTTGAAAATAAATTAAAGTAAATAACGATGATAATTTAATGTTCAAATGCACAATGCAAGTCAGCATTTATTACTTCTCTCAGCTACGAACACATCGTCACTGATTTTTCTAGGCATAGCCTGACGAGTTTCGTTGTGAGTCCAGTACTTTGCCACTTGCTCTTTTGAAACCAATAAGAATTTGGAACCAACATGGATTAGATCTCTTTTATAGTTTCGATTGGGTCTATCAAGTGCCCTATTTGATGCTATTTAACGAATACTTATAGTGAAAGAGCCAGCAGACGATAGCAATTTCCAAAAGTCACTGCAGGACAATTCGGAGACTGAACTCAATCATTTAATCGGAGAAGTTTATGAGACACAGAAGGAAGAGCAGAAGGAGTCAGATGCGTAAGTGCCATGTTATCAACTCTCATCTTCATATAGACCCACATTGCTCAATGACAAAGAAGAAACTAAATACTTACAGAAGAACGATCAAGAACATAATCATGTAAATGAGCTCTAATTACTTTCATTTAGGATTTGAAGCCTTTCGAAAGAAACCACGATTCAGTAAAAGAAGATATCTCTAGAGAAGAAATTAAGGAGAGAGACCATGATTTTGAGCAGAATGAAAATGATTCAGACAGTTTTATTGATAATGAGAATCTTCAAGATGACTTTACTAATGATCCATCTAATCAGATTCTAGTCTTTGATTATAATGATGTAAAAGAAGAACTATAAATATGAAAAAGAAATTAGATAACATCAAGATAAAAATGAAAGAGAAATTATAGCATTCAAATAAAATCAAATAAATCATGGAGGGCTTGATTGTACAGAATATCAGCAAGACAAAGATCACACTGAAGAAATAAAAGTAATGGATGATTCAAGTTTCATAAGCATATTGTCAGACTGTGGATACACCAAATACATCAAACAAGAATATCACAAATTATCAATTGAAGTTTAAGATAGAAGGTCGTATTTGAACTAAAGGAGAAGATATTAAATTGAGCAGTTCAACCATTCATAACATAATAAAGGAGCTTATCAAAGAGAACTATAGTGGGAGACTCAGTCTTAGTAAACGTTTCAGTAAGCTGATGCAATCTAAAGTGATTCATCAAAATATTAAAGCATATTTAAATGATGCTACTAGCCCCTATTGAATTAAAGATCTATAAAATATGTTGCAAAAATGCATAGAATTCAGCTTCAATATCATCAGTATAAAAATTGTATCTAGAACAAGTTGGAATTATATTACAAAAAAGAGGAAACAGACCATGAAATTTAAACTTAAAGAGGCAAAACCCACTTAAAGAACTTAATGCTATTCAGATGATGATGATGATAGGCAGAACTAATATTATCAACATATATGAAAACTGTTTGGGTAAAAACACTATAATCTGCTATTCTTGGTTTCGCAAAGGAAAGAATTGATATTTAACCAACACAAAATTTGAAAATAGTATTTCTATTATAAGTGATATCTGAACGAATGGATTTGCTTGCAATGCAATTTAATATGAAACAATAATTATAGATTTTTTATTTTTAAATAAACTATCAGAAGAGATGAGAGCTCAATCTACTCTTGATTTATTTAATTGCATCATTTTAATGGATAATTGATCTATTCATAAATCAAAGCTAGTGAGAGATAATTTCGCATGAAATAATTCAAAAGTGTACTTCAACATACCCTACGCTCCTGAACTTGTGCCAATATAGAGATGTATTTCTCAATTTTAAAGAGATCTATTTATAAAAGATGAAAAGAGCCAAATATTAGTTTAAAGAATTTATATAAATTATATCAATGAGCACCCTGGATGTTGATCAAATGAAGGTGATAAACATTTGGAAAGAAATGGTTAAAGAGCTGAAAACATAAGTTGACGGAATTTCTGAATATTTTCATCCTACACGAATAGTGAAATTTGAATAATTTATTGTTCTCAATATTATTTATTAATATAATTATTTACTTTTATTTAGTGAAATTGAAGATTTGAAGATTTGAAGTTTTGCAAATCTCATAATAACAACCACAAGTTGCTTTCTAAATATCTTTATGATTTCAGTCTAAAAACATAACTTGAAATTTAAAATTAATATATTAAAGATTCTTAAAAAAAATAAAACTAAATATAATTGCGTATCATTATCAAATACCTTTTACTTTTATATGAACATTCGAATATAGTTCTAATTTTTAATGAATTTTGGAATTAAATTTCTTATGTTTTTAAGTTATTCTCTTTTCTTTTGGTTGCTTTTTAATTAAATAAAAAATTTTAAAATATAAAATAATAAAATAAAAGCATTAAAATTTTTATTTTAAAATTAATTTAAAATAAGAAAATATTTTCTCATTTAATTAACAGGAAAATAAAAGTTAAAATATGTTTTAATAATATTTTAAATCTTTAAAATATAAAATGTGTAATCAATCAGAAAAAATGATGGAGAAATTTTAATTGGATAATATTTGTTTAAATTTAGTTTGAATTCAATTCATGCTAAAAATATATTATTTAAAAACAACTGAAAGTATAAATACTATTATCAAGCTCAATATATTTATTTAATCATGATTCAAAGTAAACTTATTAATTTGAGTTTTTTGATTCTATTATTATTGTGATCTTATTTTATCACTTGAGACCTTAATGACGTACTTTATCAATAGTCAAAAAAATTTCCCAAAGCAATAAGTGATAGCAGCATCAATGGAGATTAAGTATGACTAATAAATGATTGCTTCGAATTTCAAGAATTTTGTGGGAAAAGATGACTCATCCATTCAATTCTCAAGTCTTTGTAGCATATTTAAAAAAATATTATGTTAATATTTTAAATTGAGAAGTATATAAAATTTTTAAGACAAATTTAAAATATTCTAAAAAATTTAAGTATCAGCATAAAAGACAAGTCTTGACTAAAAATATATTTTGTCATAAAGCTATTTTGTATAAGGTTAACCAGAAAAAATTCAAATTTTAATAGTTAATGTTTACAAGTCCTACAACAGTAAAAATACAAAGACCAATACTCATGGTTTCTAAAAATTCAAACTATACATTTATTGACTTACTTTTTCCTGTTCTATCAATATGATAATGTTAATGTCCTTTAACGGAACTTAATTTTGAGTGTTTAGAATTGAAGATAAGAAAGAAGAGGTATTTAAGAACTATCTTCTGTGCCTGTTGAGCTGGTTGAAAGATCAAAACTCTTTTATCTCATAAAGGCTATTATCTTATTAGGTAATTGATCCTCTCATCGGTGCGGGCGAAGAACATACGTAATGAGAAAATCAAGATACATTTATTATTATCAACTATAATCAAGCCCAATTATTAAAATATTCGAAAATTTTTTTAGTGCATTTAAAGCTCATCTATAGAAGATTATAATTATTAAAAATCTAAATTTAAATTTTCAGAAATTATTTCGCATCTTATGATCAGCTCTGTCAATTATAGATGCTTGCGAGATACGCAACTATTTCATACATTTTACAATAGACGTAAGAATTTGTATTAAATTAAATTCTTCAAAATATAATTGAAATTCTTTAGTTTCGATAATATTAATTTGATTTAACAATCATAATTAGTATTATCATTAAAACTATGTTCAATCATATTGTTAGATTTAGCTTACCAGTTATAATGTTAATTTAAATCTTTAAATTTATATCTTCATTCAAAGATTATTAAGATTTATTAACTTTCAGAATATCAAAAAAAATTTCAATTTTGATATTTTAATTAAAATTTATTTTTTGATTTTTCAATTTTTCAATTTTCTTTATTTCTTTTAAATATAAAAATGGAAACTCTATTTTCATCTGCACTTTTCGAATTAATTTTTCAACTTTTCAGTTCAGATTAACTATCAAATTTATATATAAATAACTTAAACTTTATAGCATTTTCTTAAATTTTGATGCATAAAAATTTATAATCTCAGCTACATTTTGTATTTGCTTAGTTCTAACGTAGTTGTAATTAAGCATCTATCATCTAGTTGCAAAAAAAAATGAATTCATATTCCTATGCAGCTTGCAATAGTTGCACATAAATGGTCCTGCTTTATATTTTTACCCTCTATTCGTCACTACATTTTCTATTTCATATTTTTGTAGACGAGAAAATGGAGTATGAAAAGAACATTCAAGATCACAAGGAAGATGCATGGAAAATTAGAATGCAAGAACTGGAGTCACTGCAAGACGGATACTTGAACTACTATGATACTGTCAGAATAATTCTGACTGACTATGAAGATGTGAGTGCAAGTCAATTTAAACTTACTAATGTTGTTTATTATTGTAAATGCTATATTTGCATAGACCTATAGATTATGTTGTACTATATATTTATTTTTAAATAGCTAAGACAAATCAATATAAGTGGTTTTTTGAGGATATAAAATTATTGAATTAAATTTAAGCAGCTTTAAGTATTTTTAAAACCTTCTTTTTAGAATTAACTATTATATAGACTTAATAATGTACATTTAATTGAATCTGGTTTAAATTTATAATCCATCGCAATTATTAATTTATAATCTGGTGCTTTTAATATTCAACGAGTAGATTGTAATGAGAAACATATTTAAGATAAAACTATAAAATATATAACGTAAATGCTATCATAAAAAAATCATATAAAACGTAACATTAAATGGTGTAATAAAATTAAGAAAATAAAATGATATAAAGAAAATTAGAAATAATTAAAATTAATGAAAGTATATTTAATTAATCAAAATTGCATATTTTCATAGTTTATTATAATTAGCATGCGTGCATAGCATTTGATATATTTGGTTGTAGGGTACATGTATTAAAATATTTTTAATTTATACCTTTAGAAGTGTAGAGGTATATGTATTAACAATCAAGACCTAATGAAGTGCAGAAATTGAATTTTAAAGACTTTAATGATTTTAGAGACCAAAAGTTTGTCAATTTCTACTCAAAGAAAAAACACTAGAACAATATCACTATATTTATACAATAGAGTAAATGAACTTAAAGATATAAAAGAGAAAACATATTATATATTTTGAAAAATCCTTTGTAACTTCAACAGATAAAAAATTGTTAGTCACTTTGTATTTGACTTAACGAGATATCTATTTAAAAGAAGCTTTCAATAAGATTAAAGATTCTATTTTCATACTTGAAATCTAAACGAAAGGATATTAGAATGTCTTCAATATGTAATGAAATAAAAGAGTTTTTAATTACAAAGCAGCTTCATTAGGTCAATATACTCTCTATTTTATCTTTAAAATGTTGATGTTAATTGAATTTCAATATATGTGTTTAGTATATCACGATAGCATATGTAATGACAACTTGTTTCATTTATTTAAAAAAAAAATTTATTAACAATAATAAAATCAAAGCTGTGAGATTTGTTTATAAAATTTTCATTAATATTTTGAATAATTGAGTATTTTACTTAATTGTTAATAACATTTTTGTAAATGTTTTAAAATAAACTAACTTTGAATTTTTGGAGAATCTATAAATACTACATGAAAATATAGATCGAATGACCATTCTCATTATTTTCGTATTTAAAAGAAATATAACAGAGACAGTTGATTCATTTTTAAATTTTTCATTTTTGTATTGAAGCAATTAAAAGAGATCCTTTAGCAAAAATAATACTATTTAAAAAGTAATCAACTAGCTCCTTATAAGCCATGCGCTTAGACTTTATTTTATTTTGATATTAATATATTAATTTACTTTGATTTTGATAGTTTTTATCGACAAAATTTATTTAAATATTCTTACTTTATTTTTAATATGAATTAAAATATGTTTGTTGCATCTACAACACTATATTTATGATTTAAATATGCTAACTAGGTTGCAAATTTATTTTATTACTTTTAAGCATTAACATATGGTCAAGCATCATGTATAGTTTAAAAATAATCAATAAATTTGTCTAATCTTGCTCAGTACATACGACCTTATTTAAATTTGTATTCTGAATATTCAGAATACTTCTTTTTTTGAAAAGTGATGAATTCGCTTTAAATTTATCAGGATTATTATAATAATAAATTGTGTTTATTGATGAAATTTAATTATTTAGCATTAACTAATTCCATTAGTAGGATATAATAAATTGCTTACAATAACAAACAAGGAAGACAATAAAAGTCTTTCGCTATTTATGAGTTAATTTGATTTACTCTCGAGTAGTTAGGCTGTTGTAAAATCTTCACAAAATACTTAGAATCATGTAATATAGCATTCTGATAGATTGTATGCTTTTTAGATTAAAAATGTAGAACTTTTATTTTATTTTAATTTATCATTTTAAATTTAAATAGAAGATTCTAGCTGTATGACTATGATTATTAAGAAGATAGATAAAATATTTAATCATATCAAATTCTAATAAAATTTATTATCTGTTTTTTAGAGTTTAAATTAAGATTAGCCGTCTCAAAATAGAAATCTTGGTTTAATAATAACCTTATAAATTTGAAGTTGTTGATATTATTTTGAGACATTGTGACAAACAATTTAATGCTCACCCTAATTTAACTACATTTAGGTTGAAGGAACAATTCCAAAAGAATACTATTTATTCAATAATATCTCGTAAGTTTGGTAAATTCGGATAATGAAAGAACAAGAGCTGATTTAATAACTGATGAGTGCTTTTGAACATAATAATGATATTAAGTTTTTACCTGTATTGATCGAATAGTCTAACTTGTATTTATAAAGACAGTTTGTCCTATTCATAAAAAATCAAACTCAATTTGAAGATTTTTATTGAATAGCATAAACTAAGAATAGGTAATTTAATTGTAAATTTCATAACTGAATTTATTTTTAAAAAAATTTAACCAATTTAGATATTTAATTCAATCTCAAATGTATTTTTAATGGAGAATAGATTCTGAACTGACTTAATATTTTACTAGAGGTCACATGCTTTTAAAATTCAAAATTTGTTGCTAAAAATACTTTATCTTGAAAGCATTGTATTTGACGAGTAGGAACACAAATTAATAGATCATCATTTAATCTGTAAGACTTTAGTGAGTGAGTAGGATAAAAGGAGTTAGTGATTTCAGATGAAGAGCAAAGATAAACAGATATATTTGCTAGATTATTTAATTCATAGTGATATAATAAATTAATAATTCTATTATTCCAGAGTTCTTAAGTTGAGATTAAATAAAATTGCAAAGGTTTATGAGCATTATAACAAAAATAAGACTTTATCAATTGATTGGAGAAATTCGAGAGATTTTTAAATAATGAAAATTAAAACAAAATTGCTTTAATTATGCCATTGAAACAGTTTTGAAATTAATTTTATAAATTATAATGAAATACTACTTTCTTATCACATGAAGTAATTCAATTTAACTTAATCAAATTATATGTAAGAAATTCATTTAAACAGATATTATTTGTGAGCTATCTATTTTTTAGATTTCTTGTGAAATCATTTTTTTGTCTCGTTGAATTTTATCCAATCAATTGATCTTTCCAACTGAAGTGATTTGTATTTAGTTTGGAAAAATTATTTCTACAGAAGTAAACATACAGAAAACCCTTTTTCTCAACATCCACAGAATTAAGAAAGTTTTGGTCATTAGCAATCGTCATGTATTTTTTATTAATTAGTTTATATTGTTTGAGTTAAAATGATAAAGTGTTCGACACAAAATTTGTACTCAGACAAAAAATGGCCTTAAAAATTTGTTCATGATTAGTGATGGTTATTTTTTAAAACTTATATCTGTTCTATTAGTTTCTTGATTTCGAATAAACATTCAATCATTTTTTAATACATTTTGATCTTGATAAAACTTACTCAAATAACGATGAAAATTCATCAAATAATATATTTATTTAATATAGTCATTGTGATTTCATTAAATATTCCATTACTAGTTCTGCTGTTCAGTCATTTCCTATTTTCGCCATTATTTGAAAGTTGCTTTTATTTTGGCAGTCATAGTTTATAAGTTTACAAATACCTTTTTTCTGCTTTCTCATTGATATATGATTTCATCCTATACTCAATTTTTTGTTTTTGGTGCAGCTTCGTTTCATTTTAACAGATTTAATTGATTAGTGTTCAACAACAGACTTAGGTCTTGTCTTTCTTTGTCGATGCCATTCATTAAGCTTACTTATATTTTTCGATACAAACTCTTCTATGTTGTGCTTTAAAATATAAGCTATTGAATTTTTATCTTTAGTAAGTATTTTCAATAAATTTTTGCCTTACCGTTTATAAGGATATTTTTTTAAGAAGTACTTTGATAATGAATTTTATATTAATGCTGTAAATGCATGAATATCGTCATTTTCTTAAATCGGATGAGCCAGACAAATTATGAATTTATCAAAATAACTTTGTTCTCGTTGTTAAATCAAAATTATTATATTTCAAGAGACAAAAATATAAAAGTAGCAAAGAGTCAACCGATAAGCAATTTTTCTTCTTAATTTTTTTGCCTACTTTAAGTTCAGGTGTCCATTATGAATATTATTCGTAATTAGTTTACCTGACTTATTGGAAATACTTTGTTCAACAAGATATCGCCAAATAAGAACTTATTTTAGATATTTAAATGGCTCGTTGATTCTAATATTTAGATTAAATATTATGTCACTCTTTGTTTCTTGTGTTGCGTTTGAAATAAAGATAATGGACGAAAAACTGCCTCTATATTTAAATGGTGTTTAAAAAATACTTACTATCAATTGGTTCATTTGGATAAAATATAAATCCAAAAATATGTTCATAGTCTATTTGATTTATAAACTTAATGCATGCTATTTCTTCCTAATTTACTATAACAAACAGTCTTCCGTGTGCTGAATTTAATTTCATCATTCATTCAAAAATATCTTATTTAAAATATTTTTGTTTTATAAAAATTATGCTGATTTCTAGGAAGATATTGTGCTTATTTGTTTCGTAATGTTGTTTCATGCTATTTTAAAATAAATCTCTGTAAATAATCAATATATTTTGATTCCTTTTACAATTCAATATTTGATAATTAAATTTATATTTTATGTATATTTTCTTTTATCAAACCAGTAACTTAGTTTAGTTTGATCTAAATTTTTTTTAATTTTCGAATTTTTTAATCTTAAAAGCATCATTAGTATTTCATGATATTTGAGCCTCAATAATATCTTTAGGATAACTACAGTTATCAAATATTCGTTTAGTAAAAAATTAATTTATGATTCCTTGAATATGCTTTTCAATCCTTACTTTATTCTCTGATACGTTTGATTCTTATTTGTTATTGATTTATTTTATTTTACTTAAAATGTGTGCTCTTTTCTATAAATTTTATAAAGCCTCTTACTTGCACTTTAAATTTTGTTTTTGATAAAGTTTTTGAGCTGATTTAAATAGATTATATTTCTCTATTTTTGTATTATTTGAAAGAACTAAAGTTTTTTGCACATTTTAAATATATAGTTAAAAAGATTTGTTCATTCTAAAGCAATTTCGTCTTTTTTATTTTAGTTAACTCTGAAATTTGTGACTTTTAATTTTTTGTATTTTTCAATGCTCAATCATTATATCGTCCAATACATTGATTTTGAGATGCTCTGTAGTTGTGATTTTGTAATTTTTCAATTCATTTAAATATGAAATTTAAATTGCATAGGAAATAGAAACAGAGTTAAACCTATGATTTATTATCCGAGTAGATTTCTTTTTATATCTTGGATCTTATTAATGGTGTATTTTTATTTGCAACAAAGATGATTATTTCAAGTTTCGAACATTAAAAGTTCACAATTATTTCATTTTTCTATTGATTTAAGCAAAAGACAGTTAATCCGGATTAACAAAGAGTAGAAACAGAAATCTCAATGAAATATTTTGAACAACTCATTTGATTTTTGTATTTCATAAGTGGATAATTAGCAAATCCTTTGAATTATGATTCTTATAAATGTTAAAAAGCAGACTTAAAGTTATATCAGAAAAGATACTTTTGCATATAAGAGTGAGGTTCGATCCCTTAAAACTCCTCATTATTTTAAATAGATCGATTTGCTTCTGTTTCCTATTCAATTTAAATTTCTTATTTAGATACGTAGCTGAACATCCATCTTTATAAGAATAATCATTTTCCTCAAAAAGTGTATTGAAATTCTAAAATCTTTTTTATTTAGTATTCTCCTACTTTCTAATTCTCTAATAAAATGTAATATCTTTATCTGAAAGATATTTATTATTTAAATTTAGTCGTTTGTTATTTTAAATATAATCAAGTAAAAATCAGCTGTTGTTTTTAATCTCAACTAATAATATCTTAATAGCTTCTTGTTGAAAACAACATACTTAGCAATTACATCCCATCATAGTTACTTACAGAATCCCTTTCCTTTCTGATTTTTGTGAGCTTCAATTATCATAATTTTTTTAGTATTATTGATACTGATAGAAATTATCTAAATTTCTATTCCTTCTTTTGAATATTAAATTTGTCTGAACTTGCTTAATATGTTTTCATTATAGTTATAAAATACTTTCAATAAACTATTAGATTGCTTTTCATTCGCAAGCAAACACCCAAATGATGTTATCCAGTTCTAGAAATACTTTATACAAAACTCTTTTTATTGTTTCTAACATTTGAGGTCAATTATTTTATAAATATGCACCATTCATTTAGAATTTTCTATTTCATTTTGTTCTTCGATTTTAAAAATCTTTGTAATTACTTGAGAATGAATAATATAATTTTCTCCTAATCAAAATCAGAATAGACTGTTATTTCAATTCTAAGCTGTTATTCAATAATCTCAGTTTGTATATCCTGTTGATCGTTTGGTTTATTCAAACTCAATATCAATTGAGTTTAATTACTTCTTGATACCAATAATTATTTATTTAACAATTTCTAATAAAAATAAAACTTATTAAAGCAAAGAAAAGTAACCCATTTGTCTGAAAATATATTTAATGTGACTATCATTATTAGCAAGCAATATTGTATAATAATTTACACTTTTCTCAGTATACATCCTGCAAAATAAATGCAGCTTAGTATTACTTTCAGAAAATGGTGATCATAATTAATTATAGACAGATGATCATTGATAAATCAAGTAATTAGCACAGCTCAAGAGCTATCAAAATTTCTACGTGCAAGTTCAGTTTTGTATAACAGATGATATTTTGTGTCTCAATCCTAACGATACGAACTCATAAATCATGTTCTTTATTTTTATTTTTACATAGTTTATTTTTTATACAAATCGGAGTGTCTCATTTTCAAGCTCAATTTATAGAGTATTTTTGTTGATAGCATTTAGAAATACTTTTGATCATTGTGCTTCCTGACTTATTAATAGAATAGCTATTTGTAAACAAACTACTTATCAAATATCGAATAAGATCAAATTTATTAGATTTATAATTTTTTAAATTATAATTTTGATATCATGTACTTTGCTCTTTTCCCAAAAAGCATCTGATAGTTTGTTAATGTTAAATACTCATCTTCTTTTCAAATAATTTATCCGTTTGTATTGTCATAAATTTTATCTTCGATTCCTACTTCACCACGTTATTTCATTAAAGTTGCATCTTTCTGTAGTTTTCTTTGAAAAAAATAAGTTCGAATTATTGTTTCCAACTGGTTCTTTAGGCTCAAAATTTTTAGAATTAAAAACGGTCTAACTATCTTTTTTTTCTATATGTGCTTGGCATTGTGCTTTTATTAGCTGATAGCTCAAATGTATTAATCATTTGGACTTTGATGTTCTAGCTTTCATTTTGTGGGTTTTATCTTAAATCTGACATTTTAATTAAAATCTTTTATCAATTTTAGAAATCAGTTGCATCTTCCAATCTTATATCAAGTGCTTATTATTTGGAAATATTTATCGCCTTAATGAGCATAACTTAAATATTTACTTTTGTGCTGGAACTAGACAGACAAGCAATGTTCTCAAGCAAAATATTATTGCATTTTTTTAATCTCCTTTACCTATTTTTTATTTAATATAATATAAATAAACTGTTGCTAATAATTTTATTGTATAAAATATAAATCAACAAATATTCATAAGTTCTTATAAATATTTATGATTTTAAATTGACGTTAGATTCTTCAGATATTACCTTTTATGCAATAAATGATAATTCGATATATAAAAGTCAAGTTACTCTTATTAAATTAAAAATATTAAATACTAATTGCTGAATTTTCAGTATTAAAATTTGAATATTAAAAACAATCTAATAATTAACAATGTGAGTATTAAATTAACTAAAATTAACTATTCACTGTTTGGCTTTATTTATAGTTCTCTTCTATATATGCATTATTTGTATTCAGTAATATCTTTAAATACTTCGAATATTCATTTTATCTTGAATCTTTTCAAAAATCAATAATTTTAGTATAGTGATTTGAACGCAATTTTGATTATATGATATTAAAATAATTCAGCTAAAGCCAATTTAAGTGAATATGCAGGCAAAAAGCTTGATTTTATATTTAATCTTGATAGTATAATTAATTTTAAAATTGATGAATGTACTCCTTATAATTTAATTATAAATTGTTCATCAGATCATAAAGCAAATATTATACTTCATATTCCTCTGCAGTTCAATTAATGATTGAGTTTCTAACTCTTTTTGACATCCATCAAAGTTGCATTTAAACATCTAGCCAAAAAGATGCTAATCAATATTAATCAAATAGTTTTCTTTATATTTTTGATAAAGAGTTCTTGCTGAATAAATTGATTTTAGTAGTTGGGTTTTCACTTTTGCTCCTGCATAGTTGCTAGACTCTTTTTTATTAATAATTTAAGTTATTTTTAAGCATTTTATATTTCTTTTCCAATTTTTTCAAATATTTTTGACATTTTGAAAATAATTTTTTAAAATGTAATAGTGAGTCAAGGAAATCAAGTATCATCGGAAATCCATTTAATTTGTTTGTTCTGTAACATTATTCTTTTTTTCAGGTCAAGCTTTGCTTTGCCAATTTCTTTTTGCTTGTTTAAAATAAAATATAGACTACTTTTTAGAACTCCATAGATTTGAATTATTAATTTTTTTAAAGCCAAAACTCTGTCTGGTAATTTTTTGATGGATTCATTTTATGTCTGGGCCAAAGTTTGTGTTGACTTCTGTAAATAGTGTATCAAATTGTTTAAAGCCATTACAACCCTCACACTGACTAGCATACCAATTTTTATGTCCATTCAAATCCTCCATGTTGCAATAATGAAAGCACACCTATTTTATGAGTTTATGATATAAGGCAATAATGCTCTAACATTTACCTGCAGTGCAGACAGCTCTATTTCGGTCAGGTCATTTGCACCCACTGTTCTTCTCGCTAGTTGCTCTCTTTATTCACTTTATATAGATGGATGAAATTTGACGGTAAATATTCATCTGCTTTAAACTACGAAATAAGAATTGCAAATTTGAAAGAGAGTAAAGGATGGTTAAGGAGCAAAGAAGAATATCTGCAGATGGTCGAAGACCTGAAAGATAAATATTCGTTTGGCCAACAGTCAATCACCCAGCCCCTCAAACTCAATCAGCCCTTTATTTTGTACAGTTGAATAAAGAAGAAACCATTATGATATTGAGATACCTGTTTTATCGATTCTATTGACATATCCTCATTGATTGATAAAGAAACTGGCAAGAAACCAGTGTTGTTTAACTTCGAAAATTCAGGAAACAGACGAAATGATAGTCAGCATGTTAAATTACTAACAGAATACAGACTATTCACTTATTTTAATAATAAAAAGTACTATTTTGACAAATTATTTGACATAAAATATGACAAAATTGAGTTAAGATCAACAGAGAGTAAAAATAAGGTCAAAGGTAGTTAACATAATTTGCAAATTGAAGTAAAAAAATGTTCATTTATAGTTACATATACTTTGTTTTATTTTTCATTTAAAAATTACTCTTATAATTATTTTATAATTAAATTTAGTACATGTGGTTCATAAATTAGAGAAATTACATCCAAACTCAATTAATGTCAATAGGTAAGGGAAACATATTCAGCATTATTAGCTCTAAAAACCAGATGATCAATTATTGCATGTAATTATGATAACATATTTGATTTTAGGCTAATTAATAAGACCGAGTATTTTATTTAATCATTTAAAATTAAAAGTACTTTGATTATAAATTTATAATTTAAGTTCTCTTTATTGAGCATGAAATGTATGTAAAGTAAAAAATTCTACAAATTGAAATTGTATTATATCAGACCGATGTAAAAAATATTTAAACTCAAAACTAAAATTATAATAGCAAAATAAACTTTCAAGTACAACGTGAACTATTATTGACTAAATGTTTGGCGAATATTAATATCAACTGTGATATTACAAATATGACTAATAGTAAAGATTGTATTAGTAAATGACAATTCTTTAATTTTTTTAATTTATGTTTATACTATACTCTTAATTTATTATAAATTTAATTGAAATATTTTAATCATTTTAATTGCTTTATAGCCAAGATTCTGAATAAGTTGAATAGAAAGATAAAACACATTAAATTAATACTTGATATTATCGTAAATTTTAATAATTTTATGTTTAATTAAAAGACATTTATAATCAATTATCTAACTAACTATAAGCTAGTTAAAATACAAAAATTAATAATGATGCAAAATATAAAACAGTTTATTAATAAAAATTAATCGAAACTAAAAATTTTGAATATAAGTATAAAAACGTTGATTTAATTGCATATCATTCTTTTAATTAAATATTAAAATGATATTGAATTATTTTAGTAAGCCAAATGATAATACTTATTAAAGATTTTGATAGAATTAATGCCAATTTATGATTGAAGCATACTTTTATTATTTAAAAAAACTAATAATCTATTGAAAGTAATTTTAATAGTATATAAATTAATAAATAATGTTAAGAAAAATATAAATAAGAGCGAATAATAAATAAATTTAATATTGAATTTGCAATCATCACTTACGATTACTCACAGCTTTCATATCATTTAATTATTTTAGAAAATGTATATTGTGAGCGGCACCGAACTATTATTTAAAGAATCAAATTTGTTTCAGGAGAGAATTCGACAAGAGTTATAATCTCAATTCTATCAAGCCGTTCTTTAGAAATATGGAGATCGGAATAAGTGATAGCGCAGAATCAATCAGACTTGAAAATATGATATGGGTCACATTTTTCAAACACCAGTCTAAAGTCTCTTTAAGAATTGATAATCGTGAAATTTGGAAATACATTTATTTTGATAAAGACGACCTGACTTTGAAAGCATTTGATGATAAAGAGAAGATATATTTTTTTGACATTGAGTTTGATTCAGAAATCATCGAACTGTTACAAACAGCTCAGTTTAAAATTAGAGTCAGTGAGTAAGTTTTAGTTCATTTGATTTTGGTTTCACTTTTGCTTTCTTTTTTATTGCTTCTTCGCCAATTCGAAATTGAATGATCATACATGCTGATGCAGAAATCCTAAACAATATCTCAAAATATGAAAAGTAGATGAAGGTAAAGCTGAGTTGAAGGTAGGTTTATCGTATTAAAGTTCAGGCATGCGAATATAATCAATACCTCAGTCAACACTATATGTTTTCATTCCAATCAGTCTACCAGTTCTATTCGAATGATCAGATTAACAGATTTAAATACATGATGTGCTGATTTCACAATTTAATGCGTTTTATTTTGAGTTTACCAGAACATAAAATGAAAGACATAAGCAAAGATAATATTAATTATTATGACTATAAAAATCGAAATGGGAAGGTAAGATGCTTTTTAAACTACGTTTAAAATATATTGAAATCGATTAATTGACATGTTTAAATGAAGTTAAACAAATTATTATATAATATATATCTTCAGTAAATTATAAACAAAAAGAAAAAACTATAAAAATAAGATATTGTTTAAAATGAATTAATTCAAATGTATAACATTTCAATTATAAAATATCGAAATAGGACTTAATTTATTAATTATGGGGTCCAGTAGAAGCTCCGAAAGTAAAGACAATCGAATTATAAAAATAGAATCTAAGATACTACGAGCATCATTAATTCAACAAAAATTGAAGAAATGAATTAATTATTTTAGCAACTAATTTTTCAAATAGCAATTTTGATATCTAATCTCAATTATTTTGATGAATTTAAGTAATTGTTAAATTCAAAAAATTAGAATGCGAGCTACGCATATTTTGCACTCTCCCGCTATATATAAAGTGCATTATCTCAAACCTCTTTGTCTAAACCCCATGACCAATTTTCAAAATTTAAGAGGAGTCTTTGACAACGGTGTGAAATTTAAGTGGTTTTAAAGTCAACAGATTTATTAGCAACTTGATTAGACTTTTAACTATTTTTTTGCATTTTTAGTAGCTAATGGATAATTAAAATAAAGTAAATTTATATTTAAGTTTGTCTTACTAAAACGATTTCGTAAACCTGAGCAATTCTAAAAATAGGATATATTGATAATAGTAATGATTTTTTTTGAAATTGGAGGATTCAAGTTTACAAAACGAAATTTTAGTTTTTATATTTTATATGACTACTATCAATATATGAATAAAATCAATTTGAATTTTATTTAATAATTGAATACTTTTCAATTTTAATTCTTTTTTAATTAAAATCTGTTTATAAATGAATGTTTAAAATACTATTAGTAATCTTAAAATTCAGAAGTTATCATTAATAAAATTATAAATAATAAAGATATTTTATGAAAATGTTAAGTGCAAATTTTTTATTTTGAGTACAAAGTAATTATAAAAGAATATTTAAAGCTACTCAAACTGTTAGAAAACATTGAACCATTTTACTTTTTTATTTAGAAATTAATTTTCGACACTTTAAACAATGAAAAGCAATGAGTTAAAACTTTAGTAAATAAATCATTTGCATAGGTTCAAATTAATATTAAACTAACATATTATAATCTTAAAACTTTAATTTTGATATTCATAATACTCATCTCTAATTTATAAAAATAATTATTAGCAGATACTATCAAATATTGTCAAACCTTAAGCTTAATTTATATATTGATAGTAAAACCTATAGTTTTAAATTGTCGATTCTTGTATTGAGGTTTTATATAAATGAACTTATTTCATTAATTAAGAACATATACTTATAAACACAAGTAAATCAATTTGACAGCTCTTATGTCAATTAATAAATGCTATCATTTCGGAGTCCCACACTCCGAGTAACAACTATATTGATATAAAATAGCTGAAGTCCTGATTGTTTGTCAAACATATTAAATCTAACTTAGAATTGTTCAGCATAGCCCCAAAGTAAGATAGCAAAATCAACAAACAGTTCTTGTTATTTCTATGATGTGTGCAACAAACTTAATAATATGATAATAGTTCCAGGCCAGATTCGATCAGAAACTCTCCAATGCTTTTGACCAATTAAGCCAGCAATACTTTCAAGAGCATTTAAATAGAAACGATATTGATCAAATTATCGACAGAACCGAAGATTATTGCGGGAGAAATTCATTTTTTAAATTTTTTAACGAGAAGCAAATAAAAGATTTTATTTATTTTTGGATGAACATTGCTGGTAAGTAAATTTAATTGTCAGTCGCTATTCGAAAGGAAATTGAAATAGTATTTATATTAACACACTTTGATAATATAGTATTTATGTGTTTACACTTGACTTACAATAGCGTATTTATATTTGCTCAACCATATTTTAATATTATGCAAAGAATATTTAATTTATTAGCATTTATTTTATTCAGTCAGATAAAGCTTAGCAATATATCGATATTATTTTAATTAAAGACTTCATCAGTTTTATAATAGATAGCTAATTAATAAGCAATTTGATAGTTTTTAATTAATTGAATGAATAATATAATGCTCATTAAATTTTTATTATTTAAATATTGCAAAAAGTAAAGTTAACCAAACCAGAAAATTTATTAATATCTTATTAAATTGAGAAAAAAAAAGAATAATTTAATTATAGATAACAACAAAAAATAAATATTTAAAATAAATTAAAAAAAGTACATTATAAATTAATCAATATCTTAAATACTTAAGAAATTATATGAAAATAAATTTTTAGTTTTTTGTCTATTCAATTCATTTATTTCAAAATAAGTTTATGAATTAAATTTTAATATGTTAAATAAAATTTATAATTATAAGTTAAACGCATTTTTAAGGTTTTGAAATCTATAAAATAATGATATATTTATTAATAGTTTTTTAATAAATTGGAAATAGTAATTTTTTAATGAATTAAATAATAATATTATTTAGCTATCAACTACTACTCTGATGAATCTCTCAGCAAATATATCAATATGTTTGGAAAGCATAATTCAAATTTATGGCATGAAAACAAAAACTTAATGCTATTTCATCAAAGTTTGGTTAAGAAGAATCTTAGCTTTAAAGTAATACTCAAACATGGTATTTTAAATGACCTGAATGTCGAAGCTCATAAATTTGTTTGAGATATTGATTGGAGCAAAGGAGACTATGATAGGCAGATTATTGAAGGACTAATGCTATACACCTTTAGATACTCTAAGCACATTATTTGATCTCAGATGAATAACTCAGATTTATCAAAATCTATATTCAGCAGTCTGACCAAATGAAATCCAGAATACTTTGATTCAATCGCTCTCGAGAAACGAATCGAAGTCTATATCGACATATATTCGAATCTCCCCAAACAATTTCCTGAATATAATGATAAAAGCGGAGAAGATAACAAAGAATATGGCAAAGAAGACGAACTCACTAAACAGTATTCAAAATTAGGAATAGAGGTTACTCAAAAAGATAAATATGAACACAAAGAATCATGGTTTAAACCCACTTTTGTCCAAGAGTTTATTTGAGCAGAGTTTGACAACAAAATCAATTTATTAGGCACAGATTCCAATAAGAGATTTGTGCTTGGCGATATGTTTGTTGATGCTGCAATGTGCTACTCTCAAGATCAACATATTTTAGAGAAAATTCAACACAAATATAGCATTGATTCTCTGATTAAAGTACTTAAATTTGATAATAAAGAATGATTTCATTTTTGGGAAGGAGCACTCTGTCTTCTTAGATCATGCTACTTAAACACAAACACTCAATCTTTATTTGGAATCCAAGATAAAATTAATGAGATTAAACAGGGAATAATTGATAATCTCAACAGAATAACTGATTTAAATAATATTGATCAGCTAGGATTTGCGACTCAAGCAATAATGCTGATCACTAGTTTATCCTGCAGACTAAACAATCAAGATAAAGATCAGTTGAGCACTATTATTTCAAATTTCTTTATAAAACTACTTGAAGACTTTCAAGTTTATGCAATACCTAATATTTTTGATTTTGTCAAAGGTGCTACATTTTTAGATCAGAAAGTGATTGAGAACAACAGACAACTTGTTGATAATAAAGTCAATAAAAGAGATGTAGTGCTTGAAACTTATCAGAAGCAAATTGTGTTTGCAATATGAAATTTAATAAAGAAGAGTGATTTAAATCAGCTATCTATAAGCAAAGTTCATTGTAATTCAAGTTTCTTAAAGTCTTTAAATCTTGAATCCCACTTGATTGAGAAATTTATTGTCTTGTTTATTTTAAAATATGTTGACATTCCATTCGACGAAGAGTTTACAGATGAGCTTGTTGATATACTTTTACTTTTGCAAAACGGACCTGATATTAATCAAATTGATAGTGAATTTGAATGAATAAGTAAAACCATTCAAAATGTTATCGTCTCAATCCATAATTGCGAAGTCAAACAAAAAATTGAAAATTTGAGCTGCATCACTGATTTAACAGATCAACTCAAAAATTTAAGAAACAGGAATCAGAACAGTCAAGAAAAAAGATGTACACCAAAGGATGGTGAAAATTTTACTAATCAAGTTGCTGATTCTGAAATTGCATTAATTCTTTGGGAATTTCTATACAAGATTAGATGAAACTCATACTTTGAGGAGTTAAGACATTATAAAGAGATCAATTTTATGTTGATAAAAATCTATAAAACATTGGGTTATCTGATGGATAATAACCAAGATATCTGAGTTAAGCTTTGGCATTTTAGCCAAAAAATGTTTAGTATAAATTGGTGGAATCAAGCTCTGAACAGATGTCATGCCAAATTCTTCATCAGATGAGTTTCAGAACTAAATGCAAACAAGACAACACAATTTACTATTGATTTATTCTCAAAAGTATGAAAGAACATTGGAGATATTATATTAAATGAGATTTCAAAAGACAATATTGATGATTCTTTAAAGAACCTTTTTAATTTATTTGAAAAAATTGGAGAAAAATATGGAGATAGAGTAATGTTCAACAATCCAAAAATAAGTAGCATATTTAACTTTCTGAGTACACCTGATATTGAATTAGAAATTGATCGATTTTGTAATCATATTACGATTAGCAAATTCAAAGAATTAGGTAAGCATAAAAATAACAAAGTAAAGATGAAAAATGAGAGCAGGAAAAAGAGGAATCGAAGGAATTTCATAAAGATATAAAAGAAGTAGATGAAATTAAAGCATTAGATTCACAGCAAAACAAATTTTCAAATTCTACTAAAATACAAAAACAGTAAGTTTAATTTGCATACCCTTAACTGCGTAATTTTTCAAACAATAAATCTCTGAATTACATAATTCAACACATTTAAATTTTAGAAATGATGAATCATTAAAGGATGATAATAAATTTTTTGAAAGAAATTTTGGAGGCCAATTATTCAATAATTACTGATTGGTTCTAAATGAATGCAAAATAGTTGATATTTTTGAAGAACTTTTAAAATCAATCCCAGAAGAAAATATAAGATTCGACCCAATAGTATCATTCATTTGAAACTTCATTCACAAAGCTTTGAAGTATGTGACTGAGAGAGATCAGGATTATCAAAATATTAAACAGTATCAATATTTAATGAGCATACTTTTGTTCATAGTCAAAAGCAATACTTTAATGTGAAATCAATATATAAAGCTAATGTTTAATTCAGACACCGCAATTGATTTATGGCTCTCAATTATTAACAAAGACTATGATTTCAATTTTATAAGCAAATACATGAAGTGCATGGTTTATCAAATACTTACAGAGACTTTAAAAGCTGATAAAAATTTAACAAGACAAAAAATAATGTTATGGACTTATAATATTGATTTAACAGAAAGGCTAATAAACAGAATTACTTTTTCTATACAGTACTTTACAGACTCAATCATAAAAAATAAAAATAGCTTTAATCTAAATGATCATGAAACGGACAAACTTTCTGATTATTATGAGATTCACCATTGTATTAAATTCCTAATTATACTTTGTGACAACTGAAAAGAATTCCAGGATTACCTAAGAGTTCAGCACAATAGAATAAAGAGCTCAAACATCGTTTCGAGCATAGTCGCATTAATAAGAGTTTGTCTTAGTTTTGTAAAATATAAATTTGCTTTGAAAATGTGAACTGAGGCATTTAAGGTAGTATATGCTTTGAACAACCAAATGAACAACGACAACAAAGACTTTTTTATGAGCATTAGAACACATGAGTTTGTCAAACAAATAATGGAGTTAGGATGGTTTTCAAAAGACAACTACTACTTACTAAATGGAGAAGCAAAAAGCATTCCTGATGCACCTATATTTAATAGTAACAAAATGATACTGAAGCTTAAACTAATAGCACTGGAAGTTAGTCATCAAATGATTGACAATCAAAATCGATTTGAATTTTTTAATTCAATTGGAAAGGAAATATTAGACAAGAATCTGAAAATAGGCTATGCTCAATTGTTGCATCTGAATAATGGCGTTATACACAGTAAATTCTTCGATAAAAGAAATAAGACATGAGATAGTTTTAATATCCAGATGCTATTTTCCTGATACTTCCTGAGATCAAAGATTTCAGATAAAGATGAAATCAAGGAGCAAAACATTATTCAGCTCTTTGATACCCAAAGCATATTTTTTGAAGCTTCAAAAGTAGTTAAAATGAGCTTATTTAACTTATTCAAGAGCAAGCACTCAAATTTTGGAATTAAAGATTACAATAGCTATTCAAAAAAGGAAGAATTTGAAACAGATGTGCTGAGTTTTTATGAAAGTTGTAGCTCCCACATTGAGATAGTAGTTCCAAATAATAAATTAGCAGATCCATCAAAACATGACCCATTCTTAAACTTCCAAGTCAACAATTCTGATCAAGTAGGGGAAGAAAATCAGGTAGTAGTTGTGACAAAGTACTTGACGATACCTCCAAGATTTTTATCGATCACCCAAAAGCAAAAGACAGATTTTTGGACTGCTCTCAAATCCGACGATTCAAAGGTGTTTTGAAAACTCTTACAAAAATATGGAATTGAAACTAACAAAGAGCTAAGTATAATGGAAATGGTCCAAAATTCAAAATTCACTCTTCCTGACTGAGTCAAAAGAGCAAATTGGCTGGAAATGCTCTTAGCATTATTACTCTTTATTATCAATGTGATCATATTCTTTGGCTACAAAGTAAATGGTACAAATGACTCAGTCGAACTTCTGATTTTTAATTCAAAAGTAGCTACATATGTTATTATCTATGGCATTGGAAGTTTGATATGCTCAGGTTACTTTTACATTATAGTGATCCGCCTCATCATCATTTTCCGCATAAACTGGGGTGAGTTTAAAGTATCTTATGACAAGAAGAAAAAGGCTTACAAAGCTATACCAAAGTATGTATGGAATAGTCTTGTGAATTTATACAAATGGACAATACTGATATTTCAAAGTCAGGATTTGTGGTGTTTAATTCCATGCTTTATATTTGCAATGCTTGGGATGATCATTCACTTTTACTACTTTGTGTTCTGCATCATCGTTGCAATTATCTACGTTGATAGCTTAATGGAGGTCATTTTAGCTATCTGGGTACCCAAATATAGAATTGCATGGACTTTGCTATTGACGCTGGGCATTCTGTACATTTACGCGGCACTATCGTTTACCCAGTTCAGAAATGATTACTCTCAAAACATTCCAAACTCTTGTGACTCAGTATATAACTGCCTAATCACAATTTCAGACCAGTGGTACAAAAACAACGCCTTAGGAGGATTCCTATCAACGCAAGTTCCAGCGATTG